>CAWUFW010016467.1:0-65000 GCA_963921515.1 Calotriton arnoldi
GGGACCGGTTTCAGGGTATGTCACCCTTCTTCAACCAGGCTAGCTTGAATCCAGTGGCACAGTGAGCAAGGGACCCACGTCTGGGCATACCCATCCCACTTAGGGCGAAAAGTGTTACAGCAAACAAATGATGGACGGAATGCTGACAATGCAAACATTCAACCCCAGTCAAAAGATCTGGGTTAAATCCATCGTTCTTTTGCCCACTTCGCCACCCCAGTTTGTACCCAGCCATATGCCCCATGGGAACAGTCCAGACCGAACTGCCAGGCCAGGTCCTCCCTGGACCGGAAACAAGCATCCTGGGACCGGTTTCAGGGTATGTCACCCTTCTTCAGCCAGGCTAGCTTGAATCCAGTGACACAGTGAGCAACGGACCCACGTCTGGGCATACCCATCTCACTTAGGGCGAAAAGTGTTACAGCAAACAAATGATGGACGGAATGCTGACAATGCAAACATTCTCCCCCAGTCAAAAGATCTGGGTTAAATCCATCATTCTTTTGCCCACTACGCCACCCCAGTTTGGACCCAGCCATATGCAAATCAGTCTTGACCCTGTGCCCCATGGGAACAGTCCAGACCGAACTGCCAGGCCAGGTCCTCCCTGGACCGGAAACAAGCATCCTGGGACCGGTTTCAGGGTATGTCACCCTTCTTCAGCCAGGCTAGCTTGAATCCAGTGGCACAGTGAGCAAGGGACCCACGTCTGGGCATACCCATCCCACTTAGGGCGAAAAGTGTTACAGCAAACAAATGATGGACGGAATGCTGACAATGCAAACATTCTCCCCAGTCAAAAGATCTGGGTTAAATCCATCGTTCTTTTGCCCACTACGCCACCCCAGTTTGGACCCAGCCATATGCAAATCAGTCTTGACCCTGTGCCCCATGGGAACAGATCCAGACCGAACTGCCAGGCCAGGTCCTCCCTGGACCGGAAACAAGCATCCTGGGTCCGGTTTCAGGGTATGTCACCCTTCTTCAGCCAGGCTAGCTTGAATCCAGTGGCACAGTGAGCAAGGGACCCACGTCTGGGCATACCCATCCCACTTAGGGCGAATAGTGTTACAGCAAACAAATGATGGACGGAATGCTGACAACGCAAACATTCTCCCCCAGTCAAAAGATCTGGGTTAAATCCATCGTTCTTTTGCCCACTACGCCACCCCAGTTTGGACCCAGCCATATGCAAATCAGTCTTGACCCTGTGCCCCATGGGAACAGTCCAGACCGAACTGCCAGGCCAGGTCCTCCCTGGATGGTTAACAAGCATCCTGGGACCGGTTTCTGGGTATGTCACCCTTCTTCAGCCTGGCTAGCTTGAATACATTGGCACAGTGAGCAAGGGAACCACGTCTGGGCATACCCATCCCACTTAGGGTGAAAAGTGTTACAGCAAACAAATGATGGACGGAATGCTGACAATGCAAACATTCTCCCCCAGTCAAAAGATCTGGGTTAAATCCATCGTTCTTTTGCCCACTACGCCACCCCAGTTTGGACCCAGCCATATGCAAATCAGTCTTGACCCTGTGCCCCATGGAAACAGTCCAGACCGAACTGCCAGGCCAGGTCCTCCCTGGACCGGAAACAAGCATCCTGGGACCGGTTTCAGGGTATGTCACCCTTCTGCAGCCAGGCTAGCTTGAATCCAGTGGCACAGTGAGCAAGGGACCCACGTCTGGGCATACCCATCCCACTTAGGGTGAAAAGTGTTACAGCAAACAAATGATGGACGGAATGCTGACAATGCAAACATTCTCCACCAGTCAAAAGATCTGGGTTAAATCCATCGTTCTTTTGCCCACTACGCCACCCCAGTTTGGACCCAGCCATATGCAAATCAGTCTTGACCCTGTGCCCCATGGGAACAGTCCAGACCGAACTGCCAGGCCAGGTCCTCCCTGGACCGGTAAACAAGCATCCTGGGACCGGTTTCAGGGTATGTCACCCTTCTTCAGCCATGCTAGCTTGAATCCAGTGGCACAGTGAGCAAGGGACCCACGTCTGGGCATACCCATCCCACTTAGGGCGAAAAGTGTTACAGCAAACAAATGATGGACGGAATGCTGACAATGCAAACATTCTCCCCCAGTCAAAAGATCTGGGTTAAATCCATCATTCTTTTGCCCACTACGCCACCCCAGTTTGGACCCAGCCATATGCAAATCAGTCTTGACCCTGTGCCGCATGGGAACAGTCCAGTCCGAACTGCCAGGCCAGGTCCTCCCTGGACCGGATACAAGAATCCTGGGACCGGTTTCAGGGTATGTCACCCTTCTTCAGCCAGGCTAGCTTGAATCCAGTGGCACAGTGAGCAAGGGACCCACGTCTGGGCATACCTATCCCACTTAGGGTGAAAAGTGTTACAGCAAACAAATGATGGACGGAATGCTGACAATGCAAACATTCTCCCCCAGTCAAAAGATCTGGGTTAAATCCATCGTTCTTTTGCCCTCTACGCCACCCCAGTTTGGAGCCAGCCATATGCAAATCAGTCTTGACCCTGTGACCCATGGAAACAGTCCAGACCGAACTGCCAGGCCAGGTCCTCCCTGGACCGGAAACAAGCATCCTGGGTCCCGTTTCAGGGTATGTCACCCTTATTCAGCCAGGCTAGCTTGAATCCAGTGGCACAGTGAGCAAGGGACCCACGTCTGGGCATACCTATCCTACTTAGGGCGAATAGTGTTACAGCAAAGAAATGATGGACGGAATGCTGACAACGCAAACATTCTCCCCCAGTCAAAAGATCAGGGTTAAATCCATCGTTCTTTTGCCCACTACGCCACCCCAGTTTGGACCCAGCCATATGCAAATCAGTCTTGACCCTGTGCCCCGTGGGAACAGTCCAGACCGAACTGCCAGGCCAGGTCCTCCCTGGACCGGAAACAAGCATCCTGGGACCGGTTTCAGGGTATGTCACCCTTCTTCAGCCAGGCTAGCTTGAATCCAGTGGCACAGTGAGCAAGGGACCCACGTCTGGGCATACCCATCCCACTTAGGGCAAGAGTGTTACAGCAAACAAATGATGGACGGAATGCTGACAATGCAAACATTCTCCCCCAGTCAAAAGATCTGGGTTAAATCCATCGTTCTTTTGCCCACTACGCCACCCCAGTTTGGACCCAGCCATATGCAAATCAGTCTTGACCCTGTGCCCCATGGGAACAGTCCAGACCGAACTGCCAGGCCAGGTCCTCCCTGGACCGGAAACAAGCATCCTGGGACCGGTTTCAGGGTATGTCACCCTTCTTCAGCCAGGCTAGCTTGAATCCAGTGGCACAGTGAGCAAGGGACCCACGTCTGGGCATACCCATCCCACTTAGGGTGAAAAGTGTTACAGCAAACAAATGATGGACGGAATGCTGACAATGCAAACATTCTACCCCAGTCAAAAGATCTGGGTTAAATCCATCGTTCTTTTGCCCACTACGCCACCCCAGTTTGGACCCAGCCATATGCAAATCAGTCTTGACCCTGTGCCCCATGGGAACAGTCCAGACCGAACTGCCAGGCCAGGTCCTCCCTGGACCGGAAACAAGCATCCTGGGACCGGTTTCAGGGTATGTCACCCTTCTTCAGCCAGGCTAGCTTGAATCCAGTGGCACAGTGAGCAAGGGACCCACGTCTGGGCATACCCATCCCACTTAGGGTGAAAAGTGTTACAGCAAACAAATGATGGACGGAATGCTGACAATGCAAACATTCTACCCCAGTCAAAAGATCTGGGTTAAATCCATCGTTCTTTTGCCCACTACGCCACCCCAGTTTGGACCCAGCCATATGCAAATCAGTCTTGACCCTGTGCCCCATGGGAACAGTCCAGACCGAACTGCCAGGCCAGGTCCTCCCTGGACCGGAAACAAGCATCCTGGGACCGGTTTCAGGGTATGTCACCCTTCTTCAGCCAGGCTAGCTTGAATCCAGTGGCACAGTGAGCAAGGGACCCGCGTCTGGGCATACCCATCCCACTTAGGGCGAATAGTGTTACAGCAAACAAATGATGGACGGAATGCTGACAACGCAAACATTCTCCCCCAGTCAAAAGATCTGGGTTAAATCCATCGTTCTTTTGCCCACTACGCCACCCCAGTTTGGACCCAGCCATATGCAAATCAGTCTTGACCCTGTGCCCCATGGGAACAGTCCAGACTGAACTGCCAGGCCAGGTCCTCCCTGGACCGGAAACAAGCATCCTGGGACCGGTTTCAGGGTTTGTCACCGTTCTTCAGCCAGGCTAGCTTGAATCCAGTGGCACAGTGAGCAAGGGACCCACGTCTGGGCATACCCATCCCACTTAGGGCGAAAAGTGTTACAGCAAACAAATGATGGACGGAATGCTGACAATGCAAACATTCTCCCACAGTCAAAAGATCTGGGTTAAATCCATCGTTCTTTTGCCCACTACGCCACCCCAGTTTGGACCCAGCCATATGCAAATCAGTCTTGACCCTGTGCCCCATGGGAACAGTCCAGACCGAACTGCCAGGCCAGGTCCTCCCTGGACCGGAAACAAGCATCCTGGGACCGGTTTCAGGGTATGTCACCCTTCTTCAGCCAGGCTAGCTTGAATCCAGTGGCACAGTGAGCAAGGGACCCACGTCTGGGCATACCCATCCCACTTAGGGCGAAAAGTGTTACAGCAAACAAATGATGGACGGAATGCTGACAATGCAAACATTCTCCCCCAGTCAAAAGATCTGGGTTAAATCCATCGTTCTTTTGCCCACTACGCCACCCCAGTTTGGACCCAGCCATATGCAAATCAGTCTTGACCCTGTGCCCCATGGGAACAGTCCAGACCGAACTGCCAGGCCAGGTCCTCCCTGGACCGGAAACAAGCATCCTGGGACCGGTTTCAGGGTATGTCACCCTTCTTCAGCCAGGCTAGCTTGAATCCAGTGGCACAGTGAGCAAGGGACCCACGTCTGGGCATACCCATCCCACTTAGGGTGAAAAGTGTTACAGCAAACAAATGATGGACGGAATGCTGACAATGCAAACATTCTCCCCCAGTCAAAAGATCTGGGTTAAATCCATCGTTCTTTTGCCCACTATCGCCACCCCAGTTTGGACCCAGCCATATGCAAATCAGTCTTGACCCTGTGCCCCATGGGAACAGTCCAGACCAAACTGCCAGGCCAGGTCCTCCCTGGACCGGATAACAAGCATCCTGGGACCGGTTTCAGGGTATGTCACCCTTCTTCAGCCAGGCTAGCTTGAATCCATTGGCACAGTGAGCAAGGGACCCACGTCTGGGCATACCCATCCCACTTAGGGCGAAAAGTGTTACAGCAAACAAATGATGGACGGAATGCTGACAATGCAAACATTCTCCCCCAGTCAAAAGATCTGTCTTAAATCCATAGTTCTTTTGCCCACTACGCCACCCCAGTTTGGACCCAGCCATATTCAAATCAGTCTTGACCCTGTGCCCCATGGGAACAGTCCAGGCCGAACTGCCAGGCCAGGTCCTCCCTGGACCGGAAACAAGCATCCTGGGACCGGTTTCAGGGTATGTCACCCTTCTTCAGCCAGGCTAGCTTGAATCCAGTGGCACAGTGAGCAAGGGACCCACGTCTGGGCATACCCATCCCACTTAGGGTGAAAAGTGTTACAGCAAACAAATGATGGACGGAATGCTGACAATGCAAACATTCTCCCCCAGTCAAAAGATCTGGGTTAAATCCATCGTTCTTTTGCCCACTACGCCACCCCAGTTTGTACCCAGCCATATGCAAATCAGTCTTGGCCCTGTGCCCCATGGGAACAGTCCAGACCGAACTGCCAGGCCAGGTCCTCCCTGGACCGGAAACAAGCATCCTGGGACCGGTTTCAGGGTATGTCACTCTTCTTCAGCCAGGCTAGCTTGAATCCAGTGGCACAGTGAGCAAGGGACCCACGTCTGGGCATACCCATCTCACTTAGGGTGAAAAGTGTTACAGCAAACAAATGATGGACGGAATGCTGACAATGCAAACATTCTCCCCCAGTCAAAAGATCTGGGTTAAATCCATCGTTCTTTTGCCCACTACGCCACCCCAGTTTGGACCCAGCCATATGCAAATCAGTCTTGACCCTGTGCCCCATGGGAACAGTCCAGACCGAACTGCCAGGCCAGGTCCTCCCTGGACCGGAAACAAGCATCCTGGGACCGGTTTCAGGGTATGTCACCCTTCTTCAGCCAGGCTAGCTTGAATCCAGTGGCACAGTGAGCAAGGGACCCACGTCTGGGCATACCCATCCCACTTAGGGCGAATAGTGTTACAGCAAACAAATGATGGACGGAATGCTGACAACGCAAACATTCTCCCCCAGTCAAAAGATCTGGGTTAAATCCATCGTTCTTTTGCCCACTACGCCACCCCAGTTTGGACCCAGCCATATGCAAATCAGTCTTAACCCTGTGCCCCATGGGAACAGTCCAGACCGAACTGCCAGGCCAGGTCCTCCCTGGACCGGAAACAAGCATCCTGGGACCGGTTTCAGGGTATGTCACCCTTCTTCAGCCAGGCTAGCTTGAATCCAGTGGCACAGTGAGCAAGGGACCCACGTCTGGGCATACCCATCCCACTTAGGGCAAAAAGTGTTACAGCAAACAAATGATGGACGGAATGCTGACAATGCAAACATTCTCCCCCAGTCAAAAGATCTGGGTTAAATCCATCGTTCTTTTGCCCACTACGCCACCCCAGTTTGGACCCAGCCATATGCAAATCAGTCTTGACCCTGTGCCCCATGGGAACAGTCCAGACCGAACTGCCAGGCCAGGTCCTCCCTGGACCGGAAACACGCATCCTGGGACCGGTTTCAGGGTATGTCACCCTTCTTCAGCCAGGCTAGCTTGAATCCAGTGGCACAGTGAGCAAGGGACCCACGTCTGGGCATACCCATCCCACTTAGGGCGAAAAGTGTTACAGCAAACAAATGATGGACGGAATGCTGACAATGCAAACATTCTTCCCCAGTCAAAAGATCTGGGTTAAATCCATCGTTCTTTTGCCCACTATGCCACCCCAGTTTGGACCCAGCCATATGCAAATCAGTCTTGACCCTGTGCCCCATGGGAACAGTCCAGACCGAACTGCCAGGCCAGGTCCTCCCTGGACCGGAAACAAGCATCCTGGGACCGGTTTCAGGGTATGTCACCCTTCTTCAGCCAGGCTAGCTTGAATCCAGTGGCACAGTGAGCAAGGGACCCACGTCTGGGCATACCCATCCCACTTAGGGCGAAAAGTGTTACAGCAAACAAATGATGGACGGAATGCTGACAATGCAAACATTCTCCCCCAGTCAAAAGATCTGGGTTAAATCCATCGTTCTTTTGCCCACTTCGCCACCCCAGTTTGTACCCAGCCATATGCAAATCAGTCTTGGCCCTGTGCCCCATGGGAACAGTCCAGACCAAACTGCCAGGCCAGGTCCTCCCTGGACCGGAAACAAGCATCCTGGGACCGGTTTCAGGGTATGTCACCCTTCTTCAGCCAGGCTAGCTTGAATCCAGTGACACAGTGAGCAAGGCACCCACGTCTGGGCATACCCATCTCACTTAGGGCGAAAAGTGTTACAGCAAACAAATGATGGACGGAATGCTGACAATGCAAACATTCTCCCCCAGTCAAAAGATCTGGGTTAAATCCATCATTCTTTTGCCCACTACGCCACCCCAGTTTGGACCCAGCCATATGCAAATCAGTCTTGACCCTGTGCCCCATGGGAACAGTCCAGACCGAACTGCCAGGCCAGGTCCTCCCTGGACCGGAAACAAGCATCCTGGGACCGGTTTCAGGGTATGTCACCCTTCTTCAGCCAGGCTAGCTTGAATCCAGTGGCACAGTGAGCAAGGGACCCACGTCTGGGCATACCCATCCCACTTAGGGCAAAAGTGTTACAGCAAACAAATGATGGACGGAATGTTGACAATGCAAACATTCTCCCCCAGTCAAAAGATCTGGGTTAAATCCATCGTTCTTTTGCCCACTACGCCACCCCAGTTTGGACCCAGCCATATGCAAATCAGTCTTGACCCTGTGCCCCATGGGAACAGTCCAGACCGAACTGCCAGGCCAGGTCCTCCCTGGACCGGAAACAAGCATCCTGGGACCGGTTTCAGGGTATGTCACCCTTCTTCAGCCAGGCTAGCTTGAATCCAGTGGCACAGTGAGCAAGGGACCCACGTCTGGGCATACCAATCCCACTTAGGGTGAAAAGTGTTACAGCAAACAAATGATGGACGGAATGCTGACAATGCAAACATTCTTCCCCAGTCAAAAGATCTGGGTTAAATCCATCGTTCTTTTGCCCACTATGCCACCCCAGTTTGGACCCAGCCATATGCAAATCAGTCTTGACCCTGTGCCCCATGGGAACAGTCCAGACTGAACTGCCAGGCCAGGTCCTCCCTGGACCGGAAACAAGCATCCTGGGACCGGTTTCAGGGTTTGTCACCCTTCTTCAGCCAGGCTCGCTTGAATCCAGTGGCAGTGAGCAAGGGACCCACGTCTGGGCATACCCATCCCACTTAGGGCGAAAAGTGTCACAGCAAACAAATGATGGACGGAATGCTGACAATGCAAACATTCTCCCCCAGTCAAAAGATCTGGGTTAAATCCATCGTTCTTTTGCCCACTTCGCCACCCCAGTTTGTACCCAGCCATATGCAAATCAGTCTTGGCCCTGTGCCCCATGGGAACAGTCCAGACCGAACTGCCAGGCCAGGTCCTCCCTGGACCGGAAACAAGCATCCTCGGACCGATTTCAGGGTATGTCACCCTTCTTCAGCCAGGCTAGCTTGAATCCAGTGACACAGTGAGCAAGGCACCCACGTCTGGGCATACCCATCTCACTTAGGGCGAAAAGTGTTACAGCAAACAAATGATGGACGGAATGCTGACAATGCAAACATTCTCCCCCAGTAAAAAGATCTGGGTTAAATCCATCATTCTTTTGCCCACTACGCCACCCCAGTTTGGACCCAGCCATATGCAAATCAGTCTTGACCCTGTGCCCCATGGGAACAGTCCAGACCGAACTGCCAGGCCAGGTCCTCCCTGGACTGGAAACAAGCATCCTGGGACCGGTTTCAGGGTATGTCACCCTTCTTCAGCCAGGCTAGCTTGAATCCAGTGGCACAGTGAGCAAGGTACCCACGTCTGGGCATACCCATCCCACTTAGGGCGAAAAGTGTTACAGCAAACAAATGATGGACGGAATGCTGACAATGCAAACATTCTCCCCCAGTCAAAAGATCTGGGTTAAATCCATCGTTCTTTTACCCACTACGCCACCCCAGTTTGGAACCAGCCATATGCAAATCAGTCTTGACCCTGTGCCCCATGGGAACAGTCCAGACTGAACTGCCAGGCCAGGTCCTCCCTGGACCGGAAACAAGCATCCTGGGACCGGTTTCAGGGTTTGTCACCGTTCTTCAGCCAGGCTAGCTTGAATCCAGTGGCAGTGAGCAAGGGACCCACGTCTGGGCATACCCATCCCACTTAGGGCGAAAAGTGTCACAGCAAACAAATGATGGACGGAATGCTGACAATGCAAACATTCTCCCCCAGTCAAAAGATCTGGGTTAAATCCATCGTTCTTTTGCCCACTATGCCACCCCAGTTTGGACGCAGCCATATGCAAATCAGTCTTGACCCTGTGCCCCATGGGAACAGTCCAGACCAAACTGCCAGGCCAGGTCCTCCTGGACTGATAACAAGCATCCTGGGACCGGTTTCAGGGTATGTCACCCTTCTTCAGCCATGGCTTCAGCCATGGCCCACTACGCCACCCCAGTTTGGACCCAGCCATATTCAAATCAGTCTTGACCCTGTGCCCCATGGGAACAGTCCAGACCGAACTGCCAGGCCAGGTCCTCTCTGGACCGGAGACAAGCATCCTGGGACCGGTTTCAGGGTATGTCACCCTTCTTCAGCCAGGCTAGCTTGAATCCAGTGGCACAGTGAGCAAGGGACCCATGTCTGGGCATACCCATCCCACTTAGGGCGAAAAGTGTTACAGCAAACAAATGATGGACGGAATGCTGACAATGCAAACATTCTCCCCCAGTCAAAAGATCTGGGTTAAATCCATCGTTCTTTTGCCCACTTCGCCACCCCAGTTTGTACCCAGCCATATGCAAATCAGTCTTGACCCTGTGCCCCATGGGAAAAGTCCAGACCGAACTGCCAGGCCAGGTCCTCCCTGGACCGGAAACAAGCATCCTGGGACCGGTTTCAGGGTATGTCACCCTTCTTCAGCCAGGCTAGCTTGAATCCAGTGACACAGTGAGCAAGGCACCCACGTCTGGGCATACCCATCTCACTTAGGGCGAAAAGTGTTACAGCAAACAAATGATGGACGGAATGCTGACAATGCAAACATTCTCCCCCAGTAAAAAGATCTGGGTTAAATCCATCGTTCTTTTGCCCACTACGCCACCCCAGTTTGGACCCAGCCATATGCAAATCAGTCTTGACCCTGTGCCCCATGGGAACAGTCCAGACCGAACTGCCAGGCCAGGTCCTCCCTGGACCGGAAACAAGCATCCTGGGACCGGTTTCAGGGTATGTCACCCTTCTTCAGCCAGGCTAGCTTGAATCCAGTGGCACAGTGAGCAAGGGACCCACGTCTGGGCATACCAATCCCACTTAGGGTGAAAAGTGTTACAGCAAACAAATGATGGACGGAATGCTGACAATGTAAACATTCTTCCCCAGTCAAAAGATCTGGGTTAAATCCATCGTTCTTTTGCCCACTACGCCACCCCAGTTTGGACCCAGCCATATTCAAATCAGTCTCGACCCTGTGCCCCATGGGAACAGTCCAGACCGAACTGCCAGGCCAGGTCCTCCCTGGAACCGGAAACAAGCATCCTGGGACCGGTTTCAGGGTATGTCACCCTTCTTCAGCCAGGCTAGCTTGAATCCAGTGGCACAGTGAGCAAGGGACCCACGTCCGGGCATACCCATCCCACTTAGGGCGAAAAGTGTTACAGCAAACAAATGATGGACGGAATGCTGACAATGCAAACATTCTCCCACAGTCAAAAGATCTGGGTTAAATCCATCGTTCTTTTGCCCACTTCGCCACCCCAGTTTGTACCCAGCCATATGCAAATCAGTCTTGACCCTGTGCCCCATGGGAACAGTCCAGACCGAACTGCCAGGCCAGGTCCTCCCTGGACCGGAAACAAGCATCCTGGGACCGGTTTCAGGGTATGTCACCCTTCTTCAGCCAGGCTAGCTTGAATCCAGTGACACAGTGAGCAAGGGACCCACGTCTGGGCATACCCATCTCACTTAGGGCGAAAAGTGTTACAGCAAACAAATGATGGACGGAATGCTGACAATGCAAACATTCTCCCCCAGTCAAAAGATCTGGGTTAAATCCATCATTCTTTTGCCCACTACGCCACCCCAGTTTGGACCCAGCCATATGCAAATCAGTCTTGACCCTGTGCCCCATGGGAACAGTCCAGACAGAACTGCCAGGCCAGGTCCTCCCTGGACCGGAAACAAGCATCCTGGGACCGGTTTCAGGGTATGTCACCCTTCTTCAGCCAGGCTAGCTTGAATCCAGTGGCACAGTGAGCAAGGGACCCACGTCTGGGCATACCCATCCCACTTAGGGCAAAAAGTGTTACAGCAAACAAATGATGGACGGAATGCTGACAATGCAAACATTCTCCCCCAGTCAAAAGATCTGGGTTAAATCCATCGTTCTTTTGCCCACTACGCCACCCCAGTTTGGACCCAGCCATATGCAAATCAGTCTTGACCCTGTGCCCCATGGGAACAGTCCAGACCGAACTGCCAGGCCAGGTCCTCCCTGGACCGGAAACAAGCATCCTGGGACCGGATTCAGGGTATGTCACCCTTCTTCAGCCAGGCTAGCTTGAATCCAGTGGCACAGTGAGCAAGGGACCCACGTCTGGGCATACCCATCCCACTTAGGGCGAAAAGTGTTACAGCAAACAAATGATGGACGGAATGCTGACAATGCAAACATTCTTCCCCAGTCAAAAGATCTGGGTTAAATCCATCGTTCTTTTGCCCACTACGCCACCCCAGTTTGGAACCAGCCATATGCAAATCAGTCTTGACCCTGTGCCCCATGGGAACAGTCCAGACTGAACTGCCAGGCCAGGTCCTCCCTGGACCGGAAACAAGCATCCTGGGACCGGTTTCAGGGTTTGTCACCCTTCTTCAGCCAGGCTCGCATAAATCCAGTGGCAGTGAGCAAGGGACCCACGTCTGGGCATACCCATCCCACTTAGGGCGAAAAGTGTCACAGCAAACAAATGATGGACGGAATGCTGACAATGCAAACATTCTCCCCAGTCAAAAGATCTGGGTTAAATCCATTGTTCTTTTGCCCACTACGCCACCCCAGTTTGGACCTAGCCATATGCAAATCAGTCTTGACCCTGTGCCCCATGGGAACAGTCCAGACCAAACTGCCAGGCCAGGTCCTCCCTGGACTGATAACAAGCATCCTGGGACCGGTTTCAGGGTATGTCACCCTTCTTCAGCCATGGCTTCAGCCATGGCCCACTACGCCACCCCAGTTTGGACCCAGCCATATTCAAATCAGTCTTGACCCTGTGCCCCATGGGAACAGTCCAGACCGAACTGCCAGGCCAGGTCCTCTCTGGACCGGAGACAAGCATCCTGGGACCGGTTTCAGGGTATGTCACCCTTCTTCAGCCAGGCTAGCTTGAATCCAGTGGCACAGTGAGCAAGGGACCCACGTCTGGGCATACCCATCCCACTTAGGGCGAAAAGTGTTACAGCAAACAAATGATGGACGGAATGCTGACAATGCAAACATTCTCCCACAGTCAAAAGATCTGGGTTAAATCCATCGTTCTTTTGCCCACTTCGCCACCCCAGTTTGTACCCAGCCATATGCAAATCAGTCTTGACCCTGTGCCCCATGGGAACAGTCCAGACCGAACTGCCAGGCCAGGTCCTCCCTTGACCGGAAACAAGCATCCTGGGACCGGTTTCAGGGTATGTCACCCTTCTTCAGCCAGGCTAGCTTGAATCCAGCGACACAGTGAGCAAGGGACCCACGTCTGGGCATACCCATCTCACTTAGGGCGAAAAGTGTTACAGCAAACAAATGATGGACGGAATGCTGACAATGCAAACATTCTCCCCCAGTAAAAAGATCTGGGTTAAATCCATCGTTCTTTTGCCCACTACGCCACCCCAGTTTGGACCCAGCCATATGCAAATCAGTCTTGACCCTGTGCCCCATGGGAACAGTCCAGACCGAACTGCCAGGCCAGGTCCTCCCTGGACCGGAAACAAGCATCCTGGGACCGGTTTCAGGGTATGTCACCCTTCTTCAGCCAGGCTAGCTTGAATCCAGTGGCACAGTGAGCAAGGGACCCACGTCTGGGCATACCCATCCCACTTAGGGTGAAAAGTGTTACAGCAAACAAATGATGGACGGAATGCTAACAATGTAAACATTCTTCCCCAGTCAAAAGATCTGGGTTAAATCCATCGTTCTTTTGCCCACTACGCCACCCCAGTTTGGACCCAGCCATATTCAAATCAGTCTTGACCCTGTGCCCCATGGGAACAGTCCAGACCGAACTGCCAGGCCAGGTCCTCCCTGGACCGGAAACAAGCATCCTGGGACCGGTTTCAGGGTATGTCACCCTTCTTCAGCCAGGCTAGCTTGAATCCAGTGGCACAGTGAGCAAGGGACCCACGTCCGGGCATACCCATCCCACTTAGGGCGAAAAGTGTTACAGCAAACAAATGATGGACGGAATGCTGACAATGCAAACATTCTCCCACAGTCAAAAGATCTGGGTTAAATCCATCGTTCTTTTGCCCACTTACGCCACCCCAGTTTGTACCCAGCCATATGCAAATCAGTCTTGACCCTGTGCCCCATGGGAACAGTCCAGACCGAACTGCCAGGCCAGGTCCTCCCTGGACCGGAAACAAGCATCCTGGGACCGGTTTCAGGGTATGTCACCCTTCTTCAGCCAGGCTAGCTTGAATCCAGTGGCACAGTGAGCAAGGGACCCACGTCCGGGCATACCCATCCCACTTAGGGCGAAAAGTGTTACAGCAAACAAATGATGGACGAAATGTTGACAATGCAAACATTCTCCCACAGTCAAAAGATCTGGGTTAAATCCATCGTTCTTTTGCCCACTTCGCCACCCCAGTTTGTACCCAGCCATATGCAAATCAGTCTTGACCCTGTGCCCCATGGGAACAGTCCAGACCGAACTGCCAGGCCAGGTCCTCCCTGGACCGGAAACAAGCATCCTGAGACCGGTTTCAGGGTATGTCACCCTTCTTCAGCCAGGCTAGCTTGAATCCAGCGACACAGTGAGCAAGGGACCCACGTCTGGGCATACCCATCTCACTTAGGGCGAAAAGTGTTACAGCAAACAAATGATAGACGGAATGCTGACAATGCAAACATTCTCCCCCAGTAAAAAGATCTGGGTTAAATCCATCATTCTTTTGCCCACTACGCCACCCCAGTTTGGACCCAGCCATATGCAAATCAGTCTTGACCCTGTGCCCCATGGGAACAGTCCAGACCGAACTGCCAGGCCAGGTCCTCCCTGGACCGGAAACAAGCATCCTGGGACCGGTTTCAGGGTATGTCACCCTTCTTCTGCCAGGCTAGCTTGAATCCAGTGGCACAGTGAGCAAGGGACCCACGTCTGGGCATACCCATCCCACTTAGGGTGAAAAGTGTTACAGCAAACAAATGATGGACGGAATGCTGACAATGTAAACATTCTTCCCCAGTCAAAAGATCTGGGTTAAATCCATCGTTCTTTTGCCCACTACGCCACCTCAGTTTGGACCCAGCCATAGTGAGAACCCAGAGGAGCCTAAGGCCTCTGCTCTTCTGACCGAGCTCGCGTCACTAGGACTCATAAAAATCAACGAGGCGCCGACGCATATTGCGGGTCATACTCTAGACCTGGTTCTTTCAAACTCCCCTCATACGCTATACAAATCCACCACCCCTTTGATCTGTTCGGACCACTCTTCCATTGCATTTGATCTAATGGGCCCTGCCGAGTATAAATGCGTGGAAAAATCTATTACGCGAGCCCATAGACAATGGCACAAATTGACACCTACATTCTTTAGGGACACTTTTATCCCTCCACACTTTTCATCATCAGACTCGGTAGAGAAACAACTAACGGATTTTCAGGACGCAGTATTAATCTCTTTAGATGAATTAACCCCCTGAAAAGTTCATCAATGGCCCCTAAGCGTCCTCAGACTCCATGGTATTCAACAGACCTCCGGTCCGAAAAAGCCGGTGTAAAAAGATAGAGCGTCAATGGCGCAGAACTCAGGCACCTTTTGATAAAGAAAAATACAAAATTGCCATAGACTCCTACCATAAAAACATCAAAGCTGCTCGGAAAAAACATATAGCCAACCAGCTAGCACAAACAGATAACATCCCTAAAACTCTGTTCCAAGTACTCAACACCTTCATCAATCCCAAAGTTTGTAAACCAGAAGATGCACCAACTCAGTTACTCTGTGATAATATTGCTGACTTCTTTACACAGAAGATTGACAACATTTACAATAAACTCATTTCTACTGTAACTAGCTCAAGTCATAATTCTATTGCAGAACTACCCCTAGACTCCCATAACTCTCTCACTCTGAAAGAATTTCCTCTGCTCACTATTAAAGACACAGAAAAACTATTACAATCTGTCAAATCTGGATCCCCTAAAGACTTAATTCCAGCAAAAATCTCCAGAGGTCTAGCAGCAGAGCTGGCTGCACCACTGTGCTCCATTTTAAATAGTTTGATTACAGAAGGTAAGCTTCCCTCTGAGTGAAAGCTGCCCAGATAATGCCTATTAGGAAAAATACTAAATTGTCCCCCGATGTAATCTCCAACTATCGTCCCATTTCACTTCTCCCTCTGTATGGTAAAATACTGGAAAAACATATTAATACTCATCTCTCCACCTTCATTGAATCATCAGACTGTCTTGACCATTCACAATCAGGATTCCGCCCCAAATATAGCACAGAATCAGCCTTGGTCAATGTCATGGATGACATTAGAATGCATGCGGATGCTGGTCGAGCAGTAATTCTTATACTGCTCGACCTCTCCGCAGCATTCAACACCATCTCACATCATATCTTGTTGGAGAGATTACGGGCCATAGGCATTCAGGGCAAGGCACTAGACTGGCTAACGGACTTTCTAAAGGGAAGAACGCAAACAGTTAATCTTGGTCCCTTTAAATCTCAGACAACAATGGTAACAAAGGGCGTGCCTCAGGGCTCCTGTCTCAGCCCCTCATTATTTAATATATATGTCGCCCCACTCGCAGCACTCTTAAGAAATATTGGGTTTACTCCCATTTCTTACGCGGACGACACGCAGCTCCTTCTCTCTTTCGATAAAAACACTCCTAACATCAAGAGCATCTTTACTAATGGCATGAAAACTATTACATCGTGGATGAGCAACAACTTTCTGCAATTAAACGCAGATAAAACAGAAATAATGTTGTTTAAAGACGCAGTGACCAGCTGGTCACCTTGTTGGTGGCCAGAGGAACTGGGTCCTGCACCATCCCCTAAACTAGTGGTTAAGAATCTGGGCGTGCTAATTGATAGCAAACTTAATTTGGATGAACATATAGCTACAACTAAACGGACATGCTTCTACGCTCTCAGCCTGCTCCGTAAAGTTTTCCACCTTCTCCCTTCTTCTACACGAAAGACCTTGGTACACGCTATGGTCCTTAGCCGACTGGATTACAGCAATGCCCTGTTGATCTCTGCTAAGACAACTGCCTTGAGCAGTTTACAAGTGGTCCAGAACACGGCGGCCCGTCTGGTAACCAGTGCTCCTTCCCGCACTCCCTCTGGCCCCCTACTATGTAAATTACACTGGTTGCCCATACGTAAAAGAATTGAATTCAAAATTAGCTGTTTGGTATTCAAAGGCCTTAACAAAATGGGACCGAAATATCTAGCGGATAAATTGGTTAGATATATACCTTCACGTACCCTTCGATCAAAAGACAAGGGTTTTCTCACTGTTCCGCGCATAAAACAAGCCAGATTAGGAGGCAAAGCTTTCTCCTACCTAGCCCCACAAATATGGAACCAGCTATCACTGGACATCCGCCAGTGCACTAACTACCTGATTTTTAGGAAAAAACTTAAAACATCACTCTTTTAGCTTTAGTGCCTCTTTAGCCGTCTTTAGCGCGGAGATACCCCACCCGGGGTGATTCATGCGTTTATAAATGACATAAATAAAATAAATAAATATGCAAATCAGTCTTGACCCTGTGCCCCATGGGAACAGTCCAGACCGAACTGCCAGGCCAGGTCCTCCCTGGA
Organism: Calotriton arnoldi; assembly: GCA_963921515.1. NCBI lineage: Eukaryota > Metazoa > Chordata > Amphibia > Caudata > Salamandridae > Calotriton > Calotriton arnoldi. The sequence goes on from CAWUFW010016467.1 coordinate 17,394, forward strand.
CCGGAAACAAGCATCCTGGGACCGGTTTCAGGGTATGTCCCCCTTCTTCAGCCTTCAAGGCTAGCTTGAATCCAGTGGCACAGTGAGCAACGGTCCCACGTCTGGGCATACCCAGACCACTTAGGGCAAAACGTGTTACAGCAAACAAATGATGGACGGAATGCTGACAATGCAAACATTCTCCCCCAGTCAAAAGATCTGGGTTAAATCCATCGTTCTTTTGCCCACTACGCCACCCCAGTTTGGACCCAGCCATATGCAAATCAGTCTTGACCCTGTGCCCCATGGGAACAGTCCAGACCGAACTGCCAGGCCAGGTCCTCCCTGGACCGGAAACAAGCATCCTGGGACCGGTTTCAGGGTATGTCACCCTTCTTCAGCCAGGCTAGCTTGAATCCAGTGGCACAGTGAGCAAGGGTCCCACGTCTGGGCACACCCATCCCACTTAGGGCGAAAAGTGTTACAGCAAACAAATGATCGACGGAATGCTGACAATGCAAACATTCTCCCCCAGTCAAAAGATCTGGGTTAAATCCATCGTTCTTTTGCCCACTTCGCCACCCAGTTTGTACCCAGCCATATGCAAATCAGTCTTGACCCTGTGCCCCATGGTAACAGTACAGACCGAACTGCCAGGCCAGGTCCTCCCTGGACCAGAAACAAGCATCCTGGGACCGGTTTCAGCGTATGTCACCCTTCTTCAGCCAGGCTAGCTTGAATCCAGTGACACCGTGAGCAAGGGACCCACGTCTGGCCATACCCATCCCACTTAGTGCTAAAAGTGTTACAGCAAACAAATGATGGACGGAATGCTGACAATGCAAACATTCTCCCCAGTCAAAAGATCTGGGTTAAATCCATTGTTCTTTTGCCCACTACGCCACCCCAGTTTGGACCCAGCCATATGCAAATCAGTCTTGACCCTGTGCCCCCATGGGAACAGTCCAGACCGAACTGCCAGGCCAGGTCCTCCCTGGACCGGAAACAAGCATCCTGGGACCGGATTCAGGGTATGTCACCCTTCTTCAGCCATGCTAGCTTGAATCCATTGGCACAGTGAACAAGGGACCCACGTCTGGGCATACCCATCCCACTTAGGGCGAAAAGTGTTACAGCAAACAAATGATGGACGGAATGCTGACAATGCAAACATTCTCCCCCAGTCAAAAGATCTGGGTTAAATCCATTGTTCTTTTGCCCATTACGCCACCCCAGTTTGGACCCAGCCATATTCAAATCAGTCTTGACCCTGTGCCCCATGGGAACAGTCCAGGCCGAACTGCCAGGCCAGGTCCTCCCTGGACCGGAAACAAGCATCCTGGGACCGGTTTCAGGGTATGTCACCCTTCTTCAGCCAGGCTAGCTTGAATCCAGTGGCACAGTGAGCAAGGGACCCACGTCTGGGCATACCCATCCCACTTAGGGCGAATAGTGTTACAGCAAACAAATGATGGACGGAATGCTGACAATGCAAACATTCTCCCCCAGTCAAAAGATCTGGGTTAAATCCATCGTTCTTTTGCCCACTACGCCACCCCAGTTTGGACCCAGCCATATGCAAATCAGTCTTGACCCTGTGCCCCCATGGGAACAGTCCAGACCGAACTGCCAGGCCAGGTCCTCCCTGGACCGGAAACAAGCATCCTGGGACCGGATTCAGGGTATGTCACCCTTCTTCAGCCATGCTAGCTTGAATCCATTGGCACAGTGAACAAGGGACCCACGTCTGGGCATACCCATCCCACTTAGGGCGAAAAGTGTTACAGCAAACAAGTGATGGACGGAATGCTGACAATGCAAACATTCTCCCCCAGTCAAAAGATCTGGGTTAAATCCATCGTTCTTTTGCCCACTTCGCCACCCAGTTTGTACCCAGCCATATGCAAATCAGTCTTGACCCTGTGCCCCATGGTAACAGTACAGACCGAACTGCCAGGCCAGGTCCTCCCTGGACCAGAAACAAGCATCCTGGGACCGGTTTCAGCGTATGTCACCCTTCTTCAGCCAGGCTAGCTTGAATCCAGTGACACCGTGAGCAAGGGACCCACGTCTGGCCATACCCATCCCACTTAGTGCTAAAAGTGTTACAGCAAACAAATGATGGACGGAATGCTGACAATGCAAACATTCTCCCCCAGTCAAAAGATCTGGGTTAAATCCATTGTTCTTTTGCCCACTACGCCACCCCAGTTTGGACCCAGCCATATGCAAATCAGTCTTGACCCTGTGCCCCCATGGGAACAGTCCAGACCGAACTGCCAGGCCAGGTCCTCCCTGGACCGGAAACAAGCATCCTGGGACCGGATTCAGGGTATGTCACCCTTCTTCAGCCATGCTAGCTTGAATCCATTGGCACAGTGAACAAGGGACCCACGTCTGGGCATACCCATCCCACTTAGGGCGAAAAGTGTTACAGCAAACAAATGATGGACGGAATGCTGACAATGCAAACATTCTCCCCAGTCAAAAGATCTGGGTTAAATCCATTGTTCTTTTGCCCATTACGCCACCCCAGTTTGGACCCAGCCATATTCAAATCAGTCTTGACCCTGTGCCCCATGGGAACAGTCCAGGCCGAACTGCCAGGCCAGGTCCTCCTGGACCGGAAACAAGCATCCTGGGACCGGTTTCAGGGTATGTCACCCTTCTTCAGCCAGGCTAGCTTGAATCCAGTGGCACAGTGAGCAAGGGACCCACGTCTGGGCATACCCATCCCACTTAGGGCGAATAGTGTTACAGCAAACAAATGATGGACGGAATGCTGACAATGCAAACATTCTCCCCCAGTCAAAAGATCTGGGTTAAATCCATCGTTCTTTTGCCCACTACGCCACCCCAGTTTGGACCCAGCCATATGCAAATCAGTCTTGACCCTGTGCCCCATGGGAACAGTCCAGACCGAACTGCCAGGCCAGGTCCTCCCTGGACCGGAAACAAGCATCCTGGGACCGGTTTCAGGGTACGTCACCCTTCTTCAGCCAGGCTAGCTTGAATCCAGTGGCACAGTGAGCAAGGGACCCACGTCTGGGCATACCCATCCCACTTAGGGCGAATAGTGTTACAGCAAACAAATGATGGACGGAATGCTGACAACGCAAACATTCTCCCCCAGTCAAAAGATCTGGGTTAAATCAATCAATCAATCAATCACAGAATTTGTAGAGCGCACTACTTACCCGCGAGGGTCTCAAGGCGCTAGGGAAAAAAGGGGGGGGGTGCTACTGGTCGAACAGCCAGGTCTTGAGTAGCCTCCTGAAGGTCAGCAGGTCTTGGGTCTGTCGTAGTCTGAGTGGAAGGGTGTTCCAGGTCTTGGCGGCGAGGTGGGAGAAGGATCTGCCGCCGGTGGTTGTTCTTCGAATGCGAGGGACGATGGCGAGGGAGAGGTCGGCGGAGCGGAGCTGGTGGTTGGGGACGTAGAAGAAGAGTCGTCTGTTGAGGTAGGCTGGGCCGGTCTTGTGGAGTGCCTTGTGAGCGTGGATGAGGAGTTTGAAGGAGATTCTCCTGTCGACGGGGAGCCAGTGCAGGTTCCTCAGGTGGGGTGTGATGTGGCTGTGGCGTGGTACGTCGAGGATCAGGCGTGCGGAGGCGTTTTGTATGCGTTGCCGTCGCTTGATGAGCTTGTCCGGGGCTCCCGCGTAGAGGGCGTTCCCATTGTCGAGTCTGCTACTGACGAGGGCCTGGGTGACTGTTCTTCTTGTATCTGTCGGGATCCACCTGTAGATCTTGCGAAGCATGCGGAGGATGCTGAAGCAGGAGGAGGAGACCGCGTTGACTTGTTTGGCCATGGAGAGCGTTGAGTCGAGGATGACTCCCAGGTTGCGGGCGTGGTCGGTGGGTGTCGGGGCTGCCCCCAGTGTCGTTGGCCACCAGGAGTCGTCCCAGGCTGAGGGGTTGGAGCCGAGGTTGAGGACCTCCGTCTTGTCCGTGTTCAGCTTTAGTCAGCTGTTCTTCATCCAGTCGGCGACGGCCTTCATTCCTTCGTGGAGGTTGGATTTGGCGGTGAGGGGGTCCTTGGTGAGGGAGAGGATCAGTTGAGTGTCGTCGGCGTAGGGAGATTATGTTGAGGTCGTGCTGTCTGGTGATGCGTGCGAGCGGGGCCATGTAGATGTTGAACAGTGTCGGGCTGAGGATGATCCCTGGAGTACGCCGCAGATGATCTCGGAGGCTTCGGATCGGAATGGTGGGAGGCGGACTCTCTGGGTTCTGCCGGCGAGGAAGGAGGTGGTCCATTCCAGGGCCTTGTCTCGGATCCCTGCGTCATGGAGGCGTGCGCGTAGAGTGCGGTGGCAGACAGTGTCGAAGGCGGCGGAGAGGTCCAGCAGGATGAGGGCTGCGGTCTCACCGTTGTCCAGCAGGGTCCTGATGTCGTTGGTGGCGGCGATGAGGGCAGTCTCAGTGCTGTGGTTGCTGCGGAACCCTGACTGGGATGGGTCCAGGATGCTGTTTTCTTCGAGGTATCGGGTTAGCTGTCTGTTGACGATCTTCTCGATGACCTTGGCTGGGAACGGGAGCAGGGAGATGGGCCAGAAGTTCTTGAGGTCTCTTGGGTCCGCCTTGGGTTTTTTGAGTAGGGTGTTGATCTCGGCGTGTTTCCAGCTCTCTGGGAAGGTCGCGGTCTCGAAGGAGAGATTGATGACGTTGCGCAGGTGGGGTGCGATGGAGCTGCTGGCTTTGTTGAAGATGTGGTGCGGGAAAGGGTCTGACGGGGAGCCGGAGTGTATCGTGCTCATGGTCTTGATGGTGTCAATGATGTTCACGCTGGCCCAGGCTGGCAGGGGGTCGTGGTCGATGGTGTGCGGCGGGTCTGGTGCATCGGTCTCATTTGGGGCTGTCTGGGTGTTGAAGCTGTCGTGGATGTCGGCGATCTTGCGGTGGAAGAAGGTGGCGAGGGAGTCGCACAGGGCTTGCGACGGCGGGATGTCGTTGGTGTTGGAGCTGGGGTTGGAGAGTTCCTTCACGATGTTGAAGAGCTCCTTGCTGTTGTGTGCGTTGTTGTCGAGGCAGTCTTTGAAGGAGATCCTCTTGGCGGACCTGATGAGGTGGTGGTGGTTACGGATGGCGTCTTTGTTGTCTGCGTGGATGTCCGGTGTCTTTTCACAGTGCCATTTCTTCTCTAGTTTCTGGCAGGTATGCTTGGAAGCTAGGAGTTCCGGGGTGAACCAGCTGGCTCTTTTGGTGGTGTCACTGTAGGTGATTTTTTTCAGCGGGGCAAGGGTGTTGGCACAGTCGTCTATCCATCGTCTGAGGTTGCAGGCAGCGTCGTTGGTGTCGGATGGGTTGGGGGTGGGCTGAGAGCGAGGTTTGCCCGTAGTTGGTCTTCGGTGACTTTGCTCCAGCAGCGGCGTGGGATCTGTTGGGTGCGGTGGTGTGTGGTGGGTTTCTGGAAGGTGAAGTGGATGCAGCGGTGGTCGGTCCAGAGGAGTTCGGTGGTGTGGCTGAAGGAGACGTGGGAGCTTGAGGAGAAGATGGGGTCGAGCGTATGGCCGGCGGAATGGGTCGGTGTTGTGACGAGCTGTCTCAGTCCAAGGTTGGCGAGGTTGTCGATCAGGGTGGTGGAGTTGCTGTCGTTGTTGTTCTCCAGGTGAAAGTTCAGGTCTCCGAGGAGGATGTAGTCGGTGGAGGTCAGGGCGTGCGTGCTGATGAAGTCGGCGATGGAGTCGCTGAACTGGGGTCGGGGTCCAGGGGGTCTGTAGACGAGGGTGCCTCTAAGGGTGGTGTTGGGGTCCGGGTGGATCTGGAAGTGCATGTGTTCGGCGGTGCAGAGAGTGTCGTCGGTGCTGGTCGAGACCCTGATGGTGTTCTTGTGGACGATGGCGATTCCTCCTCCTACTCCGTTGATGCGGTCTCTGCGGGTGATCTTATAGCCGTCTGGGATGGCTATGGCGATGTCGGGTGCGGAGGAGTCGTTCATCCAGGTCTCTGTTAGGAAGGCGACGTCTGGTGCTGATGTGTCGAGCAGGTCCCAGAGCTCGACGGCGTGTTTGTGTGCGGAGCGGGTGTTCAGTAGGATGCATCGGAGGTGGTTGAGGTCCTTCTTGGCGGGCGCTTCGGCGGCTCTGAGGCTGGTGTAGCTGCAGTTCCGGCAGGTGAAGGGACTATGAGTGCGTTTCGGGGCGGCCTTGAAGCAGTTGTGTATCCATCCGGGGTTGAGAGCGTGGAGTGTGGTGGCGTCGTATCGGCGTCGGTCGTCAAGGCTTGAGGGGGGGCGCGAGGACCAGGGCTTCTGGCACTGAGCGCGGTCCAGGCGCGGACGGGCGCAGACGGGCTTGCCTTAGGCGCGCCTTCGGCGCGCAGCGGCCGCCATATATGGGGAGGTGGGAGGGAGGAGCAGCTGGGAGGCGGGAGACAGGGGCAGCGAATGGTCAGTCAGGGGCGGGGCCGCAGGGACGCAGCGGCTGGAGCGGGAGCGGAGAGAGGCAACGAGGGGTACAGAAGGCAAAAAAGGACACAGAAAAACGGGTGCAAACAAGGGGTACAGAAGGCAAAAAAGGACACAGAAAAATGGGGGCAAACAAGGGGTACAGAAGGCAAAAAGGGACACAGAGAATCAGGGGCAAACAAGGGGTACAGAAGGCAAAAAAGGACACAGAAAAATGGGGGCAAACGAGGGGTACAGAAGGCAAAAAAGGACACAGAAAAACGGGGGCAAACGAGGGGTACAGAAGGCAAAAAAGGACACAGAGAATCAGGGGCAAACGAGGGGTACAGAAGGCAAAAAGGACACGGAAAAATGGGGGCAACGAGGGGAAGCAAAAGGCAAAACAGGCACAGAGGCAGCAAGCAGGGGGGCGAGCTTACCAGCAGCAGCAGCGGGCAGGGCACCACAGGCGGAGCTGTGTGGTGGGGAGCGACCTACCTGGCAAGGTCAAGGGTCGCTCTCTCCCGCCGCAGCGGCAGCCATATATGGGGAGGTGGGAGGGAGGAGCAGCTGGGAGGCGGGAGGCAGGGGCAGCGAATGGTCAGTCAGGGGGCGGGGCTGCAGGGGACGCAGCGGCTGGAGCGGGAGCGGAGAGAGGCAACGAGGGGTACAGAAGGCAAAAAAAGGACACAGAAAAACGGGGGCAAATGAGGGGTACAGAAGGCAAAAAAGTACACAGAGAATCAGGGGCAAACGAGGGGTACAGAAGGCAAAAAAGGACATGGAAAAACGGGGGCAACGAGGGGAAGCAAAAGGCAAAACGGGAACAGAGGCAGCAAGCAGGGGGGCGAGCTTAACAGCAGCAGCAGCGGGCAGGGCACCACAGGCGGAGCTGTGTGGTGGGGGAGCGACCTACCTGGCAAGGTCAAGGGTCGCTCCCCCATCGTTCTTTTGCACACTACGCCACCCCAGTTTGGACCCAGCCATATGCAAATCAGTCTTGACCCTGTGCCCCATGGGAACAGTCCAGACCGAACTGCCAGGCCAGGTCCTCCCTGGACCGGAAACAAGCATCCTGGGACCGGTTTCAGGGTATGTCACCCTTCTTCAGCCAGGCTAGCTTGAATCCAGTGGCACAGTGAGCAAGGGACCCACGTCTGGGCATACCCATCCCACTTAGGGAAAAAAGTGTTACAGCAAACAAATGATGGACGGAATGCTGACAATGCAAACATTCTCCCCCAGTCAAAAGATCTGGGTTAAATCCATCATTCTTTTGCCCACTACGCCACCCCAGTTTGGACCCAGCCATATGCAAATCAGTCTTGACCCTGTGCCCCATGGGAACAGTCCAGACCGAACTGCCAGGCCAGGTCCTCCCAGGACCGGAAAGAAGCATCCTGGGACCAGTTTCAGGGTATGTCACCCTTCTTCAGCCAGGCTAGCTTGAATCCAGTGGCACAGTGAGCAAGGGACCCACGTCTGGGCATACCCATCCTACTTAGAGCGAAAAGTGTTACAGCAAACAAATGATGGACGGAATGCTGACAATGCAAACATTCTCCCCCAGTCAAAAGATCTGGGTTAAATCCATCGTTCTTTTGCCCAAAACGCCACCCCAGTTTGGACCCAGCCATATGCAAATCAGTCTTGACCCTGTGCCCCATGGGAACAGTCCAGACCGAACTGCCAGGCCAGGTCCTCCCTGGACCGGAAACAAGCATCCTGGGACCGGTTTCAGGGTATGTCACCCTTCTTCAGCCAGGCTAGCTTGAATTCAGTGGCACAGTGAGCAAGGGACCCGTGTCTGGGCAGGTAAAACTGAGATCATGGTAATCGGTAAACAGCCTTCCATCTGGTCCCACAGGTGGTGGCCAGAAGAACTAGGACCAACCCCGACTCCCAAACCAAAGATTAAAAATTTGGGAGTCTGGTTTGACAATACCTTATCTTTTACAGAACAGATATCAGCTCTGGCTGGCACGAGCTTTGGCCTTCTAAGAATGCTACGAAAAATCCTAGATCTTCTACCTCTAGATGCCAAAAAGACCATTGTGCATGCCCTGGTCACATCTTGTCTGCATTACTGAAACATCCTCTATTTAGGGGCCACAAAAAGCAACTTGAATATGCTGCAGAAAGTCCAAAATGCAGCTGCCCGGATGATATTGAGCATCCCTAGGCGTACCCCGGTGGGAGCGGCCCTGAGGGAGCTACACTGGCTACCAGTCCAGGCCAGAGTTACTTTTAAAGCTCTATGTTTCTGCCATAGGATTCTCAATGAGAAGGGGCCTAGTTACCTGCGCCCCTTACTTACCCCTTACAGACCTATCCGGAATCTTAGGTCCGCGGGCACCATTAAGTTGGTAGTGCCAAAAATTCAAAAGGCACGTTTGGGAGGTAGATCCTTTAGCTTTCCATCAGCTAAAGCATGGAATAAACTGCCATTCGAGCTGAGGATGCAGCCTTCGGAAGTGATGTTTCGTAGAAAACTTAAGACATGGTTCTTTCAGTCATCCCCGGGGGACTGGTGTTAATCTCTGCTGTTTTTGGTTAGGTCTTCTATGCTAGGACTAGGGTTTTTTGTGGATAGGGTTTTGCTGTTAAGGACTGGGATGTCTTAGCGTGGGGACACTCTGTTGGGAGTAACCAAGAGCTTTATAAGCTTTAATCTATTCTAATTACACCCACGGCGTCAGGGTACCTCTACCCTGACCCTTTCAATTACTTCAATATTTAGTTGAGTTCCTGGGACCATGTCCCGCTACATAAAATGGTGGCTGCAACTTTCTGCACAGGTTGCAGCCAGCCAATCACATCATTCCTGTTGGTGCATGGATTGGGTAGGTGCGTCTGTGAGTGGGTGCATAAGTGTCTGAATGGGTCTGTGAGTGGCTGTGAGAGTGTCTGAGTTGTTCTGTCAGTGGGTGCATGAGTGCCTGAGTGGGTTTGTGAGAAGGTGTGAGAGTGTCTGAGTGTGTCTGTGAGAGGGTGCATGAGTGCCTGAGTGGGTTTGTGAGAAGGTGTGAGAGTGTCTGTGTCGGGGTTGAGTACCTGAACCTTGCTTCCACGGGATCAGAAGAACTTTTCCCAACTCCTCAACTCCACTGCAGCCGAAATAAATTCAACTCGCAGTAAAGAGGGGGAAAGGGGAATGGGAGTAAAGAGAGACTGCCACTGCGGTGTCTGTTCTACTGGAATACCTGTCTGGAGGGGGCTTCCATACACCTGTAACACAAAGCACAAGATTACTAGTTCTCACTAGGCAGAAACCACCTTCCAAATCTTATTATCAACGAGCCCTCCCTCACGACCAGAATTCCTTCAAACCTTTTACTTGTAAATACAGTGGTGATAGCTTCTCTCTTATTATCTTTATTCTAAAAAATGGTGATGATGCAAGTCTTTTGAATGTACTTAATTCAGTCTCTGTCTTTTCCAGATGCTGACTTGAACACTCCAGGATTAAATTGATGACAGTTGGTAAGTATAAATATATATATTTATATCTACTGTTCTTTATTTTTTATTCCTGACTGAATGGTTTGAAAGACAAGAAAAAAATGTTTGCGCAGCAATAGTTCAAACAACAGGTGCACATTGAGTTCAACTGACTGCAGAGCGAAGTTAAGTCTTGTAAGTGCCCTTGAAGTAATTGATACTGCTCAGAAGCTATGCTGCTGAAGTCAAAGTTGAATTGGTAAATGACCCAACTCTCAAAAGCAATGTCCTTGCAGAGAAGCTACTGAACTCGACTGAAATGGTAGCTCACAGAAGAAACAGCTACTTGCAGCTCAAGACACTGCCTCAAAACGAAAATACCTGGAAATCCAGCGTAGGGGTCACAAGGGAAAAATAACTGCCTGACGACTTCTAGACAAGCAGTTCAGAAACGGAAGAGTCCAAGAATCAACGGGTGTTCCCTCTGGTTTCCCTGACTGGTAGAAGACGGCGAGCAGGAAAAAATACGCTGTCTCCTCAACCCGAATGACGGTTGAAGTGCGCAGTGCTCCTAGAGCGCGAGCACGAGGACCGCTAAACTTCAAAAATAACCTAACCCACTAGAACGCTAACCTTGCTAAAGTAGCAGCCGCCATCTTGGAATTCCGCGAGAGCGGTGGCCGCATTTCTTTTAAATAACCAGGAATCTCTGAGCCACCAGTTGTCTCCAAGTAAGCGGCGATTTCTCCTGCCAAACCTTAAAGCCTGACCTGACGCCACAATGTATGGGACCTGAACCTGAGCCATATTGACCAGTCCTGACAGTACCCCCACCAAAACCCTCCTCCTCCTTCTTTTGGCTTCTTAGGATTTGTCTGATGGAACTCTTTCACTAATCTAGGGGCATGAACATTGGAACTGGGCTCCCAAGATCTTTCTTCTGGACCATATCCTTTCCAATCGACTAAGTAGAACAACTTCCCACTTCTGACCTTTGAATCTATTATTCTTTTAACTTCAAATTCTTCCTCTGACTGTACCTGAACTGGGGCTGGTGGCAGATCTTTTCTCAAACCTGGTGGATTTCTCTTAAGTAATGAGACATGAAACACAGAGTGTATTTTAAGCTTACTAGGTAGTTTGATCTTAACACTAACTGGATTTACCATCTTTTCAACTGGATAAGGACCCACAAATCGAGGCTGAAATTTCCTGTTCCCTTTTAGTCTGAGATTTCGAGTGGAAATCCAGACTTGATCTCCAGGCTCAAAAACTGGATTCTCTCTCCTTCTCTTGTCCGCCTGCTTCTTGTAGGAATCTTTTGCTTTCTCTAAATTTTTAGTGGCTATCTGATATGCTTTCTGCAATTCTTGTAGTACCTCTTCAACTGCTGGCACATCGCTTCCCCACTTTCCTACTAACATGTTTGGGTGTCTGCCTGAATTAAAAAAGTACGGTGAAAAACCTGTGGAGGAGTGTACGGCGTTGTTATAGGCAAACTCTGCTGCCCAAATCAACGTGGGCCAATCCCCTTCTTGATCCATAAGATACAGTCGCAAGTATTGCTCCAGATCTTGATTTACTCTTTCTGTCTGTCCATCAGTCTCTGGATGGAAACTGGTAGACAAACGAGCGTCAACTCCTAAACTCTTCAGGAAGGATCGCCAAAATCGGGAAACAAATTGTGGACCCCGATCGGAAATCACAACCTTGGGAATTCCATGGGATTTGACTATGTGCTGCGTAAAAACTGTAGACAATTGTGAAGCATTGGGGATGGATTTTAAGGGAATGAAATGGCTCATCTTACAAAAATGATCAACCACCACCCAAATAGTTGTATAACCCTGACCTGAAGGCAGATCTACAATAAAATCCATGGAGACTGTATGCCACGGATAAGGGGCTACGGGTAGAGGCATAAGCAACCCCTGTGGAGCCTGCCTGATGACCTTTCCCTTGACACACTGCTCACAAGAAGCAACATACTGTCTCACCTGAGCTTCCATGCCGGGCCACCAAAACTCTCTTTTTACTAGATCCAATGTCTTCTTTGCTCCTTTATGTCCGGCTAAAGGATTGTCATGGCACAGCTGAATGATTTCCACACATAATTCTTGATTCGGTACATATAGTCTTCCCATAAAATATGGTTTTCCTTCCTTGACTTCTCTGTTGGATCCACCTTTGACCCAATCAATCTTCGGATTGTGCTCGGTAAGCCAAGGCAATCCCAGAATCAACTGAAATTGAGGGGCGTCAATTAGACAAAACTTCAAAATGGATCGATGATGACCTGGACCAACCAAAATTATCTCTTCGGTGTCATAAGTATTAGGACCGGAGGAGAGATTGGTGCCATCTACTGCACGAACAGGTTCCGGCCTTTCTTTCTTGATGGAATGGATTCCAAGAGTTTTGGCAAATTTAATATCACAGAAATTTCCAGTTGCCCCGGAATCAATCATAACTGATACTCCGTTGACTTCTTGATTCCGAAATTTGATTGAACTAGAAATTATCAAATGGGGGGCTGAAGATTGGAGAGTATTCACTAGTAACTGTGTGTTTGGAGTTGTCTCCTCAGACGCACCCACCAGAGCAACTCCTTCTACTGATGGGGCCTGTCTTTTACCCAAGTGCTGATCTTTGGTCTCTTGGGGCATTCCTTAACAAAGTGCCCAGCATTGCCGCAATACATACATAGCTTGCCACTCCTTCTCTTCTCACGCTCTTCCTTGGTTAACGGACCTCTCACCGTACCAATCTGCATTGGTTCTTCGGTTGACCCAGGATCACTGGTTTTGACAACTTCAGGTTTCACCCTATCAAATCGAGGTGGGAATTGTCTATTATCTTTTCGCCGCTCATTTCTTCTCTCCGACTGGCGTTGATCTATCTGCAAGACCAAATCGATTAATTCCGATACATCAGTGGGTCTTTTGGGAATTTGTGCCGGACCATCCTTCAGCTCATCTTTCAGACCTCTGTAAAAGATGGCCGCTCTTTTGGCTTCTGGCCAATTGGTTTCCACAATCAGTTTGTTATATTGCGCCAAGTACGCCACCAACTCTCTGTTTCCTTGTTTCAAATCTAAAAGTTCGTTATCTGTAGTCTGGGAAATGGTTCTTCGGTCAAATATACGAAGGAACTCCGACTTGAATTCTTCAAAGTTATATAACACACGATCATTTGAGTTTACCAATGGCATCGACTACGCCGCAGCATCTCCACTCAGGTAAGACAGTACGAAGGCCACCTTAGACTGATCTTCCTTAAAGATAATTGGTCTGCATAGAAAATGTAGTGAACACTGCATGAGAAAAATCTGAGCCTTATGGGGATCACCATTAAATCGCTCAGGAGCAGCCAATGGAATGGTGGGGGAGATTGCGTGTACTACTTGTGTGGATAACTCAGAAGCAGATGGGGAAGGGGAAAATTGTTGGGAACTGTGCTCCTTAGGCAAAGGATTAGAGCCCGCTACGAACTCATCAAACCTCCGACGAAGGAAACTAGCCTCCTGACTGGATTTTCGGATCTCTTCCATAGTGTCACTTAGTTGTTTCTGCAAACCTTCTAAAACTAACGCTAAAGTTTTGACGTCTAAACTTTCAGTCATTCTGATCGGGTGGAAGATGTCTATTTTTGGCACTTCAATCTGTCGGGGTTGAGTACCTGAACCTTGCTTCCACGGGATCAGAAGAACTTTTCCCAACTCCTCAACTCCACTGCAGCCGAAATAAATTCAACTCGCAGTAAAGAGGGGGAAAGGGGAATGGGAGTAAAGAGAGACTGCCACTGCGGTGTCTGTTCTACTGGAATACCTGTCTGGAGGGGGCTTCCATACACCTGTAACACAAAGCACAAGATTACTAGTTCTCACTAGGCAGAAACCACCTTCCAAATCTTATTAGCAACGAGCCCTCCCTCACGACCAGAATTCCTTCAAACCTTTTACCTGTAAATACAGTGGTGATAGCTTCTCTCTTATTATCTTTATTCTAAAAAATGGTGATGATGCAAGTCTTTTGAATGTACTTAATTCAGTCTCTGTCTTTTCCAGATGCTGACTTGAACACTCCAGGATTAAATTGATTACAGTTGGTAAGTATAAATATATATATTTATATCTACTGTTCTTTATTTTTTATTCCTGACTGAATGGTTTGAAAGCCAAGAAAAAAATGTTTGCGCAGCAATAGTTCAAACAACAGGTGCACATTGAGTTCAACTGACTGCAGAGCGAAGTTAAGTCTTGTAAGTGCCCTTGAAGTAATTGGTACTGCTCAGAAGCTATGCTGCTGAAGTCAAAGTTGAATTGGTAAATGACCCAACTCTCAAAAGCAATGTCCTTGCAGAGAAGCTACTGAACTCGACTGAAATGGTAGCTCACAGAAGAAACAGCTACTTGCAGCTCAAGACACTGCCTCAATACGAAAATACCTGGAAATCCAGCATAGGGGTCACAAGGGAAAAATAACTGCCTGACGACTTCTAGACAAGCAGTTCAGAAACGGAAGAGTCCAAGAATCAACGGGTGTTCCCTCTGGTTTCCCTGACTGGTAGAAGACGGCGAGCAGGAAAAAATACGCTGTCTCCTCAACCCGAATGACGGTTGAAGTGCGCAGTGCTCCTAGAGCGCGAGCACGATGACCGCTAAACTTCAAAAATAACCTAACCCACTAGAACGCTAACCTTGCTAAAGTAGCGGCCGCCATCTTGGAATTCCGCGAGAGCGGTGGCCGCATTTCTTTTAAATAACCAGGAATCTCTGAGCCACCAGTTGTCTCCAAGTAAGCGGCGATTTCTCCTGCCAAACCTTAAAGCCTGACCTGACGCCACAATGTATGGGACCTGAACCTGAGCCATATTGACCAGTCCTGACAGTCTGAATGGGTCTGTGAGAGGATGTGTGAGTGTCTGAGTGGGTCTGTCATTGGGTGTGCGAGTGCCTGAGTGTGTGAGTGGGTTTCTAAGTGTCTGTGTGGGTGTGTCAGTAGCTGTGTCAGTGACTGGGCCACAATGCAACCGCAACTGCCCCTTTATCCAAAAAGAGTCCACAGTTTTGCACAAAATATCTACCCAAGTTGAGTACTTTCTACTGGTTAATTACTAAGCGCTACCTTCTTCGGTAAATGTCCAGTACGTATTCTGCACTATAGCTGCATAATGGAGCACAAGGAAATGTCACCAGCGACCTTGTGTGCATTTTGGCAATGTGATTTTTCCTCATGCTTCTTTATCCAGACATTTGTGATAACATAAATCTTCCTATAGAGAAGACAACAAGAGTACAAACAGGTAAATCTCCACCAAATAAGGGTCTTTCCTCCTAACCATAGAGGTAAGTGCTTCTTTGTATGGTGAAGATGTCCTCATATTCCTCTGCATCAAGAACTCCTTACCATTATCGGTTGTAAACACGCTGGGGGGCTGCTTGTGAAGCTGTCCATCATCCTGGCAAAAGGCAGGAAGACATTTGCATACTACTAAGGTGGGCTGGGCCAAATGGGCGAAACTTCCAAGTGATTTGCACATTTCCATACTCATAGTCATATAAAGGGAGAACCATGGACTCTGCCCTCACCAGGACAGGACAAGAAAGAACCCACTAGTCACAGTCACATACAGATTGCACTCCAATAGATCAACGATGCATTCACCTCCACAAAGCATTTCAAATCATTTTTCAATATGGAATTGCCGAGAAAACACACTTTCTTTGCCTTCACCAAGCCCACGAGTTTGTTTCATTTGTCCTTTACGGAGGTGGAGCTTCAGCGGAGGCACCTGCAATGTTTATATTTGTAAGTGCCTTACTTTGAGCTTTAATTTCTGTGATATGAGCATTAGGGCCAAAACGGCCCCAGGTACCCCATCACACAGGGCCTGGCCACAACTTAATGGGGGAGGGGGCTGCGTGGCCCCCCTGCCTGGGCCGATTTCGGCCCTGGGACCCAATCCCCTGGTGCCTGGCCAAAACTTAATGGGGGAGCAGGGGCAACGCGGCCCCCTTCCCTAGGTCGATTTCAGCCCTGGGGACCCCATTCCTCAGGGCCTGATCATGTCTTCCTAGGTGCCCTGGTCCCACCCAGGGAACCCAGTGTTCTATGGAACTGTAGGGGGAGCCTCAAGGACCCCGCAGTCCCAGCTGGCTCCCCGCCTCCTGCGGGAGCCGGTTTTGCTCCTGCACGTAGGGAGCCGGCATTGCTCTTGCATGCAGGGAGCTGCTGGAAATGCAGCTCCCAGGATGCAAGAGCAATAGTTTAATCTCTTTCCCTGCCCGCATGTCTGCGGGCAGGGAAAGAGATGAAAACTCCACTTCCAGCAAGCGGGAGCATTTTGACAGCTCCCAGTTGTTGAAACTGGAGTATTTGCTTTTGCTTGGAGGGAGCTGTCAGGGCAGCCCCCTTCCATGTTTACAGTTTACATTTGACCCCAGGGAGGTGGTGGTCCCCGGGGCTGGGGGGGGTCATTGCCGACCCCCTCCTTTCTTTTGCATGGGCCGGCCGCGAAGAGGTGGTGGTCCCCGGGGTTGTATATGGCCCAGGGGTGGGGTCACATGGCAACCCTCAATGTTCACATTTTGCATTTGGCCCCAGGGAGGTGGTGGTCCCAGGGGCTGAGATCCGCCCGGACCCTCCCTTTAAAGTTTATTTTAGCCCCAGGGAGATGGTGCTCCCTGAGGCACAGGATGGTCTGCACAGCCCCCCCACTTCATTTTGACAATAGCTCCAGGGAGGTAGTGTTCCTGGGGCCATGGGGGCCCGCACAGACCCCTATGTATTTTTAAATTTAAAGCCCCGAGGAGGTGGTGGTCATCGGGGCTCGGGGAGTCCGCATGCCCCCCGCATTAATATAAACAAGAGCCCGAGGAGGTGGTGGTCCCCGAGGCATAAATAAGACCTAGGAGGGGGGCCCCGTGCGACCCCTCCTCATTTATTTGAATGCACATGCCCTCAGAACCTGGCCCACCCAGTGGCAATGTTAAAAGCAAGTGCAGGAGACCGCGCTTGTTCCTTTTTTAAATTCACAACAATATTCATGAATATTTCGTGAAAATCGCCGTGAATTTTAAAAAAAAAGCTTTTTTCCCTAGAGGGGTACCTCTGGGAACCTAGCACCAGAGCTAGAGGGTCAGGGTATTCCTACCCTGCCCCTTTTTCTTTTTTTCTATGTTTGTTTTTGGGACTCAGCTGAAGCCGAGCTCCCAGGTGGCTGCCAACACTTCCTGGTTGAAGCTTTGGCAGCCAATCACAGCTCTGCATATCTCTGCACGAGCTTGTCATTATTCACGAAGGTTTTGCGATCGTAGATATAATAATTTGAATTTCCTTACATTTCTCGACAACTACTAAACGGATTTACACCAAATAACAAAAAGCACAATCTGCAGACCAAAAGCTAGCTTTCTGCCAAAATTGGTGTAATTCCGTCCAGCGGTTCGGGGTTTTATGGGAATTAACATGGTAAACGCACTTTTTTTGACTCCCCCTTTTTGTCGGTCCCCGCTTAACAGATCGCCCTGAAACTTTCCATGCACAACAAGATTCACCGGGGCACTTCTTTGGGAACATTTCGTGAAGATTCGTCAAACGGCGCCAAAGATATAGTGAAAGTCAAAAAACGTTTTTCCTATGAAAACATGGTCTTAACTATAACTACTTACTGGCGACTGCCACTAGGCAATATATACCCACACACACACATTCACTGGTTTATTCCACATTATTATTATTATTTTTTTTTAAATCGCTGAAAATTCCATTAAACAAACACAGTGAAAATGAAGATGTGGACTTGATGTTTAGCTTAGCAAACCATATCTTGCGCCCCACTAAACAAACCATAAAAAGCACCCTAATGAAATGCTCATGACCTCACCTGAAATGTGACAGATGATTACAAATGACATTGATGACATCACTGATTGAATTACATAGCACCTTAACAATGAAATTATCGATGCATCATCAGGGACACAGTATAATTTATTTGTTTGGATTTCTGTTGTTTTTTGATGATTTTGTGTTTATATGTCTTGCTATTTATTGGTGTAAGTATTGTGAGGCCATGAATATTTCCAAGGTGACAAAAGGTTGGAAAGGAGTTTTTGAATGTTCAGAAACTTACAAGGCTAATCATACCTTGAAAAGCCTATTTCTCATCCCTTGCAAGGGCTTTACAACCTTTTTCATTTTACACAGTCAAGACATACACTTGTCAGGAGTGAATGGCTTTGCACCTGCTACCTATCGATTTGTGAAAACATTGCAGGTGTAAATATAGCCATTTTCAGCTGTAAACGTTCCTGTTCGAGTGCATTCCATTGGCAGGGCACCAGGTGTTCTGTCTAAGGTTAGGGTGCTTTGCCGAGGTTGTGGAAAGTGGGCCACAGGTTAATATACACAATATAAGGCAGTAAGGTCAGGCAAATTTAAAATTTGTGTATAGTTTAATTTTTTTTAAATAATTGCGTGAAAATGTGGCTAGCATTTACATCAAACTTTTCATGATGAATAGTGCACATCTCTCAGTGATGATCTGAGTAATGAAATTATTTGTGTAGTGCTTGTCACAAGCAATACTACCTCTCTGCAGTGCATCTCAGCTATTACCTTCTGTCACTCAAAAAGTAAAAAAGCATTGGCAAAGCCAATCGGTCTTGCTTTTGGGACCTATTCACCAAACACTTTTCGCTATGCTTTACAGAATCCCAGATGATGTGCAGCACGGCTAAAGAAAACAAAATAAAAAAAGCGCTATGACGTGCAACACGGATGCGTGCACCTACAAAATGACATAGCAATGCTTTGTTTTATTTGCCAAGGGGGTTTGGTTAATAAAAAAAAAAGTAGTGCAAAAGTGTTTTCTTTTCTTTAAACAAAGGTGGTGGGAAACAATACGGAGGGCTCAGGTGGGAGGGAGCAACACAGAGGGCATGGGCCGAAGGAAGTAACACAGAAGGAGTACATGGGGGAAGCAACGTTTGGTGGCGGAAGGAAACTGAAGTGTGGGGAGGAGAAGTAATGGGTGAAAAAGAAGGAGGGCACAGGTGGGGGGGATGCAACATCGAGGGCAGAGGTGTGGAAGAGAAGCAATGGGTGCAAAAGAAGGGTGCAGGTGAGGGGAAGTAACAGAGGGCAGGGGTGGGGAGGAGAAGCAACGGGCAAGAGAAGCAATGTGGAGCAGCAGGGGGATAGACATACAGGTGAAAAAGCAAGGGGGAAGTACATGAGGACAAGCAGAACCTGGAGGAGAGTGGGCAGAAACACACGACGACAGAGAGCAACATGGAGTGCAGGGGGAGACGTACATGAGGGAGGGATAAAGCTAGAAAGCACATGCACTCTCATGAAGTGCTTAACCCAAAAGAATCAAGTAGTGCTTGAAAAGCAAGCAGTGGAAGCATAAAAGAGTGCCAATCAGAACGGATGGTATAGAGGCTCTGCTCCATTTAAGGGACAAACACATGACTGACAAGCTGGGACATGAATAAGAAGCAGGCAAATGAGAATGACAGGAAATCCACCCAATGGTAAGAAATGGGCAGACTCCAAACCCATGCATGATCTCCATGCCCACAATATGTCTTTGCAGCCAGACCTGCGCTGCCTGGTAGGCTCGACCTAAAAATAAGACAAAGAAGAGAAGCTAACCTACTGCAATTCCTGATAGTCCCAGCCTACATATTGTTTCAAAATGTTTATTCCTGAGCCTTTGAAATAAAATGCAGAAGCCTCTTTGGACATCGACACCTCCAGTCTTAACTCATCTCCTTCCCACACCCACTCTAGAACAAATCTGTTTAGTTGTAAACAGCTGACCCCATGCTGAAGTCTATATAAGGCCGTTTTGGGGATTTTTGACAGTCTTTGGAAGAGCATAGTACATTAAGACGTAATTTGTATTTATAGCACATAAATCTAAGGGGAAGATTTTCATAGAAACTGGATTCCAAAACAGGCTCCAGTCGTGTGACACTCTGATCTGTAGTTCCCCACATACTTTTTAAAAACCCATTAATCATCCACAGCTGACCAGCATTCCTCTTTTCAACTCACCCTCCACATTCCAAAATTAACCACCACCTTCGCATACATATGGTTTCATGCACATCGATTGCCAAAGTAAAGAGTAGTATTTCTTTAAAGCCCGACCGTACTTCGAAAAAATGAAACGACGGTTTTCAATTATTTCATTCTACTTCATCCACAAAGTATTCTTGGAAAAACAAAGTGCTCGTCCGCAAAAGGAAACGCGTGCATACACCACTTTGCTTTGTCTGGCATTGACTCGGCACCACTTGGAGAACTGTTTTCTTTCACTTCAAAGTTCAGTGCTAAGACCATGAGTATGAAAGTCCTACGGAAACGTGGAAATGACGGGTGCTCTGCAGCAGGGGTATTCTGCTGCTGAACAATGATGAACCAAAATTGTATTTTCAGTTATTTTGCTCGCGGAAGCTCGTGGGAGCCATTTTCCTGCGCATCTGAGATGGAAGTGATGGTCCTAATATTTTGCCATGTCTATTTCTCTTTACTTTGTAAAGTGTCCTTACCACCAGGAGCATTAATCATCCATGCGCCCTCATTTGGAGTTTGATGTTAAAGTCTGATAAGCATTCGCAATGCTAATAGGTCTGGATTGTAAATGAAAGGGCCCCTTCAATTACTGAGTGAGTTTAGACAGTCGATAAGTCAGAGGTCTTCAAACTGAGAGGTGGGAACTCGGGGAGGGGGAGGGGGATGGGGAGGTAAGGCGAAGGGGGAGTGCGGGGAGAATTGATCTCAGTGTGTTGAGGGCACCAAGCACTAGCAAAGATTAGCATCATGCTAAAAACAATGCTGAGTTTTTGGTGAAAATTAACAGTGGGCCTTTCTATAATGGACCATCAGTAACTCATTTTCTGGCTGAGAGTAGGTGTCAAAGGCAGAGGGGCTCCAAATAGCCCTCAAAATACTGCCCTCTTCTGATAAAAGATCTCACTGTGGATAATTTTACACTTTGGGGAGGCCAGGCAGCCCATAGTAGCTGCACAATGCCGCATTATTCTGATGAATCAACGTAGCGAGGACGTGCTTGAGCCAGGTGGCCAGCATAGTAGCAAACACTTTAATCTCACCATTGAGGAGCGATATCGGACAATAGTCCGAACAGTAGGTGGAGGGAGGTTTTATCTTGAGGATCACCACTATAGTGGCTGTGTCCAGTTCCGGAGGGAAGGCGCCTGTGTGACACACTTCTTTGTAAATGGCCAAAAGGTGGGGGAGTAGTGTCTCACAGAACGCAGTATAGTTTTCTGTAGGGAAACCATCTGGCCCAGGGGTTTTCCCCGGTGCTAGGCCGGACAACGTGTCTCCAACCTCATCAATTGTAAAGGGTGCGTCAAGCAAACGAAAGTCAGCAGGGGACAGGCGAGGAAGAGGGATTGCTTCAAGGAAGTGATGGGAAAGCTCTTAGTCTCTCCCAGCAGGGGCTGTGTAGAAGGTTTCGTAAAATAGCAAGCAAATCCATGTGCAATCTCGGGAAGAGTATGACATGGATGACCACTGCCATCGATAATTTCAGGTATAATTCTATTCACGTATTGATGAGAGGCCAGCCAATATAACAACTTCCGTTTTTTTTGTCCCCCCACCCATAAACCTTGGCTGCTGTGGCCCTTCATATATGTTTGGTGGTTTCAAGAGAATGATGGTGGATTTCTTCATGAAGGAGACCCAGTAGTCAGGAGATATCCCCCTGGGGGTCAGACGCAAGGCGTTACTTCCAAGCGGAGGGCACCAGCCTCTAATTGGGTAACATGAGAGGTGCAAGCACGTTCCTGAGCCCTAATACGTCCCCTAGCAATTCCCTGCATTGTCGCCTTGCAAGCAGCCCACAAGGTGCCAACTTTCGGGACTGACCCTTCCTTGCTGCAGAAGTATGCTTGGAGTTCCTGACTTAGTGCCTGTGTAAAGGTCCTGTCCTGGAGATACCACATTAAGATTGGATTAAGGGCGATGATCGGATTTGGGAGACCCAAGATGGAGGAGGAGAGGGAAATGATCTGAGATCCTACGAGGTAATATCTGGATTTGGTAAAGTGCTCGACAGTCAGAAGCAGGTAAAAAAGACCAACTCGATCCTGGAGTGAGTGTTATAGGCTGAAGTCTTGGGTGCCATATTCTTCAGGCATCGCAAAGGCCAACGGTGGCGCCCCAGTCAGTATGATGACGTGCCCTGGTACGTCTAGAGCTAGGAGGGGACTCAGTGGTGTCGAGTTCGGGGTCAGGCACTGCATTAAAGTTGCCACCTATTAATGTAAGACCTTGTGGGAGGCTCAAGAGGAGTCTGGAGAAGCCCTGGAGGCAAGCGTTGAGAAATGCAGGAGGCACGTAAACGCATACAAAAGTGATCACCTGGCCTTCCAACGTTCCTGTCAGGGTAATGAATCAGCTATGTTGGTCACGTGTTTCATGGTAAACCATGAAGGGGAAGGAACGCCGCAACAGGATAGCAACCCCTCAGACCCGCATGAAAGAGTCTGCCATATCCCTTACGTGCTAGGAAGGGGAAATGATTTCCCAGAAGATGAGTTTCTTGGAGTAAGATAACTTCGGGGGAGATGGCGGTGGGTGAACGTGAGATCCGCAGCATGTTTCACACGGTCCAGGAGACCATTAACATTCCAAACCAGCACTCGGTAAGTCATCGATATGAGGGATGGATATGAGCCCTCACAGTGGGCAACGTAAGGAAGGGGTCTGTCAAGGCCCTGCAGCTGGGAAGGGAGTGCACCAGTATGGCACCACAAGGAGTCGTGATTGGAAGATTGCAGGCACAATTGTCATTAAGGTGTGTGTCCAAACCTAGAAAGGAAAACGAAAAGTAAACATACATTCAATGCATACTAAAAAGCTGAAACCACAGCAACATCTGAATAAATCCACATCCCCCAACTCCCCTGTCCCCACACTTCAACCCCAGAAGCATCTGTCGCCCTGAAAAAAAAGGCATTAAGAAAAACAGTATGCACAACAATAGAGAAAGATCAAAGGGAAAAACCCCAGCTAAGTAAAGGATGAGTCGTTAGCTGGCATTTGAGTTGGTGGAAGCGTCTGCAAGGAAAAACAAACAAGCAACTGGGTAAATAATTGGAGAGCACCCCAAGAGAACAAATAAGACAGTTCGAAAAAGTCGAAACCATTCACCTGCCGGAGACCCAGTTCCAGTCAAATCGTGGGGCTGTGGGAAAGATCAGAGTCAGTATGAGGAGTTGCCGGTGTTAATGATGTTGGGGCTGTAGGTTTGTCTACGTCTGGTTCCCCTTTCCCCTCGGAGGTAGCATTTGAAGCCAGTAAAGGCTGCGACAATGACCGTGTCTGGAGAAATCGAGAAGATGACTTGGATTGGGTGGTTCTCCTTCTCCTCTGAGAGCAAGGGCGGCGATTGCGTGGTTTAGACAACAGCAGTAGATCCTGCAGACCTTCCTTACCTTCAGGGATGCCAATTATTCACACGTTGTTATGCCTGGAGTGATTTTCCGTGTCCTCGGTGCATCTATGAAGTTCTGCCATACTGGCAAGCAAAGTAGAGACATGGACTTTGAGAGTGTAGATATCATCCACAACTGTAGAGATAGGGGATTCAGCTTCAGAGATACGTGCAGTGGCATTCCGGAGATCTTGACGTAACAATGCAACATCCTTCTGCTCTTCTCCAATTTTCAACTCCACTGCTGCCTGTGATGTCTGAATGGCATGATGGCGGTGAGTTCAGTAGATGGAGGAACAGGCCTATCTCCCTCGGGGGGGGCGGAGGCCCACTGGTTGGCCCAATAGTGTACTGGTCCATATGGGTCTGCGATGTAACAGAGCGAATGGGTCTGTTCTCGCCCATCATAGTGAAGTCCCTGGACCTCCGGGCCCACGGTGTAGAGGAGTCAACCCGCTTGCCACGGGATCGTGGCAGCACGAGTTGCCGACCTTGTAGATGGGATGGTTGCCAATGGCAGCAGATGAAGGAGACAATGGAAGAACTGATCAGTAGCCAGACAGTAGTACAAAGCACTTCGAAGAACCGCTGGGAATTCAGGCTCCGGGCAGGGCTCCGGGACGTGCGAGACAATGAACAGCCCGGCTGCACAACCCACCACTGAAAGAGGTGGCAACTCGGAGAGAAAGAAGCAGGCCCAATGTTGTCGGAGGTACAAGCAGGCGGGCGTGGAGGTGAGTTAATAGCGGAAGTCCGAGTCACTCCCAATCTACAGGGTCAAGGCCCAGCATCTCACATACAAAGGGGCCACAGAGGGGAATGAGTCCACCAGGTAGTCGATCAAAGAACAAAGTTAGGCGCCTCAGGTCCAGGGCGCCAAGTCCAGGAGTGGACCTCTGTGGAACGCCAGACCCTACTCCACCACCAGAGCCTCCACCTGGCCAGGCTGGTGACAACACAGCGCTTCTCTGCGGAGGGCCTCACAACAATGTCAGGGGTCAGCCACGGGCCCCCATGAAGGCCACAGGGGCCGGGGACCCAGTGCAGGAAAGAGTCTAGATAAGCACAGTACAGACCCAAGCAGGAGTATCGATTTAGGCCGGGACCCTATCTCCTCTTGCCCGCAGGTTACAGCTGGTCCACTCTCGGTCCTCCAGTGCACAGACACAGGTGCGCAGCCGGGATAAGGAGGTAGCCAGGGCTCAGCACTTGGGCTCAGAGCACTGTAGGAAATCTGAAGGGGGAGATGGCCTCGTCTCACACAATGGGTCGCAGCCACACCATGCGGCAGATCCCGGGTCCCCAGCAGATGCCCCGATCATCGTGCAGGAGTTCTCATGGGTTAGGATGAAGCCTTGCTACCTGGCAGGGAGGCAGTCAGCAAAGATCGATGGCAGCTAGGGGTCTGGATTATTTATGGATACTGGGGGTTCAGTGCGGATCTGATCTAAAGAGCAGCCGCCATGTTGGCCGTCCAAGCCACGTCCCTCCTCATTGACTATTTGGTAATTGTGGCGCTTCCTGCTTGTGAACTGGAGAAACTACTTGCTAGTTTAGATGGACATAGGGCTCACCTTACCTATTCCCCTTGGCATGTGTAGATGTTTCCATGGATCTGTGACCTTGATCATAGCATTTGATATGTATCTATATGTTAATGATGATGTCATGTGTGATTTCACTCACACTCAATACATGTGAGGGCTCTCAGGGGCATAATAACACATCAACCCTACATATGCCAGTGTGTCTTACTACACCATTCATCATTTGACACATAAAGATAATTACTTAGTGGTTGCAGTTCATGCTTACTGACATCCAAGGTGTAGCACTGAGCTTCTAAATTCTTCAGTGGCAGAGATGTGATTTACTATGCCATGCAGAGCCAAACATGGTGTGCAAAATCACTACAAGCCATCAACACGTCCAAGTCTACCTGAAAGTTTAAAAGTGGCTGAGGACATGGATCTTCTTCTACCTGATATCGCTTATTCGGTGCAGACTAAAGGATGAAGAAAAGCCAGTTCCTCCTTGGACTGGAAGCCATGCTCTGAACTCCCAGAATACCGTCCCCCTGAAGAAGGTTGGGTTTTTACCAGCAATACCATCTTCAGTCACAAACTATGCAACAATATACACAGATCAAAAAAAATCCAAAATGTGCGTGCTCAGCTTGAAGACCACCCTATCCTGTCAATTTTCTGCGATGAAGATGTTTTCCGTATTGTAGCTGACATTTTTATGAGAAATCCAGTAGAATTTGATGATCTTTATTTAATGATGGGCGTTTTCCACATGACAAAAGTTGTGTTGCACTGTGCAGACACTTATCTCAGTGGATGTGGCATAGACAATGCACTTATTGAGGCTGAAATCTTTGAAAGCAAAACTGTCCAGTAAGTATTGAGTGGAACTCATTATGTTAGTTTATTACTAGGTATGCTCATCATATCTGAGACTATAGAAAAATTGTGTTGTAATGCTTTCTGAAACATGAATGACAAATGAGGTTGCGCATATCTTATCTCAGAAGTGAACAAGGTACAGGGTGCACTTCATTCAAAAGACATAATGCAAAGCCAGGCAACGCTCAATACACTCAGTTAAAAATCATAAAACCGGGGGGCGTGGCTAGCAGCCAACGAGAATGGCCGCTGCCTAACGTAGCTCCCGGTCCCTGTATTCCTATCCTGCCCTATCCTAAGCCATCCACGGCTACATCTTTGCTAAAAATGCTGTGACTCCTTACCTACGAGATTGGCCGACCCCGTGGCGTATGTGTAGTATCTGACCCCCTTTTCTCCGAGGCTCCGGCCGGAGCAGTAATGGCGGCTCCCTGAGGACGAGTGAGGGAGGTACGGCCTTTGCGGTGCGGAGGTGCCAGCAACTTGTGCACTCCAGAAGCGGCCCGGCGGAGCCCCGTGTACAATAGTGAGGCTGGTGACGCCCGGGGGTGATCGAGCGGCGCTGCCTTCTCTGCGGCCGCCCGACCTGCGCAGCAGTGGTGAGTGCCTACAAGACGCGACTGAGGCCGGAGACCCAGGACTGGCGACCCGGGCGCTGCCGAAGGTAAAGCAGCCGTCGCGGAGCTCGGAGGCGTGAGGGGGAGAAGGCCCGGCCGGAGGCGATGACTGGCGCTGTCGGTGATTAAGGCCAGGTTTGGAGGCTTGGCAGGCACCCTTGACTGCCGAGAGAAGTTGGAGAAAGGGGACACGGAGGCCGGATGACTGATGTAGGCGGCGCTGCAGTGTAAATTGAGGCCCCGGCTTTGAGGCCTACCGCAGATCTGGCTACCGGTGAGGTGCTGGGGGCGAGGGAGCAACAGGTGGGGCGGCGCCTTACACGCTGGATGAGGGGCACCCAGGAATGAATAGCACACATGAGGTATTGCTCTGCAGATACAGCTGGCGCAGATAATTAGAGCGTATGGACATGCCTGCTGCCCTAGGTGCCTGAAGCTATAAAGCGGCGGAGCCTGCATGGAAGCACATGGGGCCTGAGTCTCCTGCTGGACTGAATATAACTGTTTAGAGACTGGCACCCATTTGAATGCCCGAACAGCTAGATATGACCAGGCCTGGTAGTCCATGGGGACTGGGCGCCTTACTGAAGGGTAGAGACTGGAGGCTGAGGAGGAGGTTATAAGTTAAGACTGTCCCACCGTCGAGCATTCACACTGGAGACTCCCTGTAAGGCGCACAGTCTCCCAACGGCTTGAGGCGCAGTTTTTTTCCTTTAGTCCACCTATTGAAAGCGGACTGGGGCCTGTGGTGTCTGGCGCTGTGATATATAGACCTGGCTTGGATTGTGTAATTGGTGGGTTGTCTGGGCCCGAAGGCTGTGACTAACCTGGACAGAGGCGGATACGATGCGGTGCCTGGTGAGTGAATCCAGGAGGTGGAACCTGCTGCCGTCGGTGGGACGGGAGCGCAAGGGCGACGCCCGACTTAGGTGGTGATCGCAGCAGCAGTCTGCCGGGGGGACCTTATGCCGAGTGGAAGAGCCTGACCTCCAGAGCCGGCGACAAGGGCAGGAACGGAGGAGCGACGGTTCAGAGGAGTTGTAGTACTGCCTAAGTATTCCTCGTACCAGGTTGTGGTTACCCCTGGAGTTGGTCTGCGACCTTATCTGACGCGCTACCAGTTTACCCGCACTCATGGCATCGGGCGGGAAGGGTCCCAAGGCTAGCGCGCAAAAACAACTTGCCAAGTTTGCCTGGTCTAAGGTGGGAGACAAAGGTGATATGGCGCAGATGGAGAAAGACGGGGGGGCCGTTGCCCCCAAGCAGGGATCGGAGCCGACCTTACATGATGTTATGGCAGCTATTAATGGGGTGCGTACCTCACTGGATTCGGTGACGGTTGAGGTCTCCCTTATTAGGGCGGATTTCCGGAAGATGGATGAAAAAGTCAAGGAACTTAAGATAGTTGCAAGCGCCCTACAGACGGATACCTCGGAACTACAAACTCAGATGCTCGAATTGCAAAAGAAGCAGGAGCGGATGTCGCAACAGTTGGACGATTACGAAGGCCGGGCTCGCCGTAATAATATCCGCATCCTAGGGGTTCCGGAGAGAGCGGAGGGGCCGGCGGCGGACCTATTTGTGGAAGATCTCGTTACCAAGCACCTCAAGCCTAAGACTCTGTCCAGATATTTTTCCATAGAAAGGGCCCACAGAGTACCGGGTGGGAGGCCGAAGCCGGCAGCACCGCCAAGGCCCCTCATAGCCCGAGTGTTTAACTATCGGGATAGGGACATAATCCTTCAGACAGCAAGATCTAGTTCCCTGCTGAAAATAGATAACTACGAGGTTGCCTTCTTCCCAGACTTCACGGCCAAGGTTCAGGCCCAGCGACGCAGCTTTCAGGCGGTCAAGAGGGAACTGCGTGACTGGGAGGTTAAATATGCGATGCTCTTCCCTGCAAAGTTGCGAGTGGAATCAGAAGGCAAATCGTGGTTCTTTGAGTCCCAAGACGCAGTTTGGGACTGGATGGAAGGCTGGACCACGGTCAGGGGACAGAGAAGAGATCGTTCGGGTAGATCTGGTCACCCAAGAGGTAACCGCTCAGAGACAACGACTAACAGCCCAGCGGAGGAGGATTCTCCGACAAAGGAGCAGGAGTGACGACCCCTAGAGAAGGCTGTGCAGAGATGGGACCTTGTTGAGAGCGCAAGTATGGGGGGAGGGGTGGATGGGGTGTGGAATACCCATTGGAGTGCGAAAGGTTAGAGTTGATCCAGCATACACACTGAGACTGTTGGGACAAATTGATGTGATTTGCTTAAGACTAGCATGATGGGAATAGTGGATGGCTAACATTCAAGACGATTGTGATGTGTACAAAAAGGGGACGGGAGTTCAATAACCCCGTGCATTTTCAGCATTTCAGGGGGGGCGAGAGGCACTCTGCCATGTTCGGGAGTGGGTAGTTTTAAATCCACGGGCAGGGGGGCAGGGAGGGGGGTAGAGGTTGGGGGGAGAGGTAGAGGGGGGAGTTCAACTGTTTCTTGCTTTATTGGTGCAAAATGTGGTGTTGATCAGGTATTGCGAAATGTGGCCTTACGTAAACTACAGCGATTTAGGATGTGTGGGGTACTGCAGAATTTTTCTCACTTCAAATTGATCCGTAGGTTGGAAGCTGGGGTTACAGGTGATTATGGGGGGGGATAGAGACCGGGTGCTTTCTGTATTGACTTGGAATGTGAATGGATTGGGGGATAAGATCAAGAGGGGGATAGTGCAACAGTACTTGAAGCGTCAGGCACCTGATGTGGTTTTACTGCAAGAAACACACCTGGTGGGACAGAAGACTAAGGCCCTCACCAGATGGGGATACAAGCTCCTGGTACACGCAGACTACACCACAGGTTCGCGTGGGACGGCAATCCTGGTAAAAAAGAGTACACCCCTTATTGTGCATAAGACGTGGGCCGATCCAAGAGGCAGGTTCGCGGGGGTTGAGGCCCAATGGGATGGTAGAGACATAAATATACTTTCGGTTTACTTACCACCAGCTCTGGGTAAAACAGCGCTAGAAGACCTAGGTTGTAAGCTGACGGGACTCAGGGAAGACACTTTGATCATGGGGGGGATTACAATATGACTCTTGATGATACACTGGATCGATGCCCGCCGAGGCCTAAAGCGAAATCTGATGGGCAGATGGCTGAATTTGTGAAGGCAATGGGACTGGCGGATGTGGGCCGGGCGCTTCAACCCACTGGGAACTTGTACACATACTTCTCAAATGTGCACTGTAGTTTGTCGCGCATTGATTACTTTCTTACGCACATGTCCGCCATAGGAAATTTTGCTCGGTCTCGAGTCCTGCCGCGAGGCATATCGGACCACTCCCCAGTTTGGGTAGACTACATGCATTGAGAGCGCCAGATGCGTACCACCATAGTTATCAATCCATGGCTCCTACATATCCCAGACATCAGGGAGGAACTCCGCACGCAGTCAGAGAACTATTTTACTGAAAATGTGGGCTCAGTTGAGTCCAGACACACAATTTGGGAGGCATATAAGGTAGTCCTGAAAGGCCAAGCTCTATCTTTGAAGATGGGCTATATTGCCAAGAAGCGTGAACTTTTGGTTCAAGTGGAGGAAGACCTCCTAGTGGCAGAGCGGGAGCATGCACGAGATACCTCACCAGACGCTAGTCACAGGCTTCTGCTGAAGCAGGACGAATATCGGATAAAAACCAGAGAACACATGCTGGCCAAGTATAGACATACCCAACATAGGATATATGAGATGGGAGACAGAGCAGGCAGGACATTTGCGTGGCTGGAAAGGCGGGAACAGGGTACGAGATGGGTGCATAAACTGAAAACGCCAGAAGGGGACGCATTGACACACCCACGGGAAATTGCGGAGGCTTTCGCTGCTCACCTAGAAAGGGTGTATTCCCCATCTACCCATTACACAGCTGAAGATTCGAGACAGCTCCTCCAAGACAGTGACGTACCGGCCCTCTCAGATGAGGAGAGAGAGACCTTGGATGGTGACCTCTCCCATGACGAAATCAGCAAGGCCATTGGGCAGATTAAATCTGGGAAAGCAATGGGGCCCAATGGCATCCCGATTGAGTTTCTGAAAGCTACTGCCTCTCTAACTGTGCCTCACCTAAAGGCCATGTATTTGGAAAGCCTAGAGAAAGGTAGGCTACCAGTGGACCAACGGTTGGCTACCATAGTGGTGATCCATAAGCCAGGTAAGCCACCAGATAGCTGTAGTTCCTATAGACCTATTTCGTTGATCAATGCAGAAGCGAAGGTTTTGGCTAAAGTTCTGGCTAACAGGTTAGCGACGGTTATTACATCATTGGTTCACCCGGACCAGTCTGTGTTTATGCCAGGGAGGAATACGGCCCTCAATATCCGGCGTTTGCATAACGTGCTGGCTCGGAGGGAATATATCGAGGAAGACGCTGCGGTGCTGTCTCTCGACGCTTCAATGGCCTTCGATTCTATAGAGTGGCCCTACTTGTTTGAGGTCCTAGAGAGGGTGAGATTGGGTCCTAAATATATAGCTTGGGTGAAGCTGCTATATTCAGACGTTTTGGGGCAGGTGAGGGTCAATGGATACACGTCTCGGACATTTGGATTACGCTGAGGCACTAGGCAGGGATGCCCGCTGTCCCCGCTTCTGTTCTCCCTTTTGCTGGAGCCCCTCGCGGCTTGGGTACGCCGAGATGTGATGGTGCGGGGAATGCGTTGGGCGGCTGATGTGGAGGATCATATATCTCTGTATGCCGATGACGTACTGCTGTATTTGGCATCCACGTACAAGTCAATTAGTGTGGTCCTCAACATCTTCACGAATTTCGGGAAATATTCCGGGTATGCGATTAACTGGCACAAGTCCATCCTGTTTATGCTACATGGTCCGGTTCCCCGGCTTCCGGCTGGATATACCATAGAGGTAGCAAAGGAAGGCTTCCGATATTTGGGGATTTTCGTTACTCCGGATCAGGCTCGTTTCTACAGCTCAAATTTGGCCCCCCCACTGGCTCGTCTGCGTGCGGATGTGAAGCATTGGAGATCCCTCCCTCTCTCACTGGTAGGGCGAGCTGCACTCTTTAAGATGTTGGCTCTCCCTCGCTTCCTTTACATCCTTTAAAACTGCCCGCATAGAGTCCCAGATTCGTATTTCAAGGCAGTGGAAGGGAAACTTCGGACGCTGCTGTGGGATGGGAGGGCCCCCCGAGTGGTGTTAAAGAAACTCACAAAGGGGTGGTACGACGGGGGCATAGCTTTGCCCGACTTACAACTCTACTACTGGGCGGCGCAATTGGTGACCGTGAACCACTGGATATACCACCCCCCTGATGACCCAGCGTATGCTCTCGACCGTTATCAAACTGACCGCTCCGGGTATTTGGGAGCTCTATATAATACTGATAGGAAACACAAGCAGAAATTCTTTGGACCCACCAAACATACGCTGGACGTTTGGCGCATAGTGCAATCCCGTCTGGGCTGGGCAGGCGTCCTTTCTAAGATGGCGCCGTTGTGGTACACACAGAAATTGGGAATGCTGTGCTATCAGCCCGGGTTTGATAAGTGGGACCTTATAGGGATCTCGGTGGTGAAGGATCTAGTTCAGAATGGGGCTGTATTGACATTTGGGGAGCTTCAGAGCCGTTATCATTTGGCCCAGGGTGAAATGTACAGATATTTGCAAATTAGGCATGCACTCCAGACGGCTTTCCCATCCTTTACGGACATACCTGATTCGTCTCCATTGGAAGACCGGTTGTTAGATGGGCTCTTAAGTTCCAAGGCGATATCCCTCACATATAAAAAGCTATGTAATAACTTACCGGACACCTTTCCACAACTCAGGGAGAGATGGCAGGACGATATGGGCCAAATAAATGACGAAGACTGGCAGGTGGCTCTTATGTCTCCTCGAGAAGCGGCCATCACGCTTAAGTTTAGGCTTATACAGCTTAGGATACTTCACCGATCATATATGACGGGGAAGACCTTGGCTAAAATTGGTTCTAGACCCGACGACCTGTGTCTGAGGGGATGTGGACAGCAGGCCACTTTTTATCATATCCTGTGGAGCTGCCCGAGAATACTTACACTCTGGGAGGGAGCCTCGGACCATATGCAGACAGCCCTGAGCAAAGAGGTAGTGTTGACACCACAATTGGGACTGCTGAATATATGGGAGGCGACTGATCTCACTGAAACTGAGCAACAGTTCACAACACTGGGATACACATTGGTTAAGAGAGAGCTGGCGAAGGGATGGGGGGATCTAGTGTGCCGCCTATTAACATGTGGGCGAAGGAAATGGACAGGTGCATGCTGGCGGAGACCGAGGTGTTTGTGGCTAGGGGATTCCCCAAAAAATGGGATCGGAAGTGGTCAATGTGGAACAAATATCGTGGTGAGCCCTGTATATCCCCTGTTGTAGAATTGGAGATGCCGAGAAATGTTGAGAACAATGTTGCTTTGTAGTGATTGAGTTGATTACTGCTGGCCCGGGAACTCTCCGGCTTGATTTGGAAAATGTTGTATGCTTATATGTAAGGCTGTAAGACTACCAATAAACAAATTTAAAAAAATCAAAAATCAAAAAAAAAAAAATCATAAAACCAAGTTTGTACAGTTTGTCAAAGACCGTGAAGGAAAACAGAACTTTGCAAGTACTGGCGAACGGTTTTACACATGATAGTTCCATTGAAAAACTGGGCACATGCAGATCAGGAAGGTTATTGGGAGCTGCACGTGAAGACTTTGGAGTCACTCGACTCCTCCCAATCAGGCTTCAGGAAGAATCACAGCACCGAAACCGCCCTTCTCGCTGTGACAGACGACATCCGCTCCCTCCTTGACAAAGGAGAGACTGTGGCCCTCATCCTCCTGGACCTGGACCTCTCCGGGGCCTTCAACACAGTCTCTCATTGTACCCTAGCTCGTAGACTCCACAACGCAGGAATCCGTAACAAGGCCCTCACTGGATCCGCTCATTCCTCTCCGGCAGAAAGCAACTGGTCAGACTCCCCCCTTTCCTCTCGGAACCCACACCAACCCCCTGCGGAGTCCCCCAAGGATCCTCCTTCAGCCCAACCCTGCTCAGCATCTACATGGCCCCGCTGGCATCCATTGTCAGATCACACGGATTCAAAATCGTATCGTACGCAGATGACACCCAACTCATCCTCTCCCTATCGAACGAACCCAACATCTCCAAACACAACTTTCAAGAAGGAATGGAAGCAGTCGCCAGGTGGATGAAGAACAGCTGCCTACAACTCAACATCTGATGGATTAAACCCAGATCAGTTGACTGGGGGTGAGTGTTTGATTGGCTCAAACGTTCCGTCCATCATCCCCTTTTGTATCGCTTTGTTCGCCCTAAGTTGGCGGGGGTATGCCCAGACGTGGGTCCCTTGCTCACTTTGCCACTGGATTCAAGCAAGCCTGGCTGATGACGGCTGGAATGCCAGAAACCGGTCCTAGGATGCTTGTTTCCGGTCCAGGGAAGACATGGCTTGGCAGTTCGGGCTGGACTGTTCCCATGAGGCACAGGGTCAGACTGATTTGCATATGGCCATGTCTGAACTGGGGTGGTGGAGTGAGCTAAAGAATGATGATGGATTAAACCCAGATCAGTTGACTGGGGGTGAGTGTTTGATTGGCTCAAACGTTCCGTCCATCATCCCCTTTTGTATCGCTTTGTTCGCCCTAAGTTGGCGGGGTTATGCCCAGACGTGGGTCCCTTGCTCACTTTGCCACTGGATTCAAGCAAGCCTGGCTGATGACGGCTGGAATGCCAGAAACCGGTCCTAGGATGCTTGTTTCCGGTCCAGGGAAGACATGGCTTGGCAGTTCGGGCTGGACTGTTCCCATGAGGCACAGGGTCAGACTGATTTGCATATGGCCATGTCTGAACTGGGGTGGTGGAGTGAGCTAAAGAATGATGATGGATTAAACCCAGATCAGTTGACTGGGGGTGAGTGTTTGATTGGCTCAAACGTTCCGTCCATCATCCCCTTTTGTATCGCTTTGTTCGCCCTAAGTTGGCGGGGGTATGCCCAGACGTGGGTCCCTTGCTCACTTTGCCACTGGATTCAAGCAAGCCTGGCTGATGACGGCTGGAATGCCAGAAACCGGTCCTAGGATGCTTGTTTCCGGTCCAGGGAAGACATGGCTTGGCAGTTCGGGCTGGACTGTTCCCATGAGGCACAGGGTCAGACTGATTTGCATATGGCCATGTCTGAACTGGGGTGGTGGAGTGAGCTAAAGAATGATGATGGATTAAACACAGATCAGTTGACTGGAGGTGAGTGTTTGATTGGCT
Source organism: Calotriton arnoldi (assembly GCA_963921515.1). Taxonomy (NCBI): domain Eukaryota; kingdom Metazoa; phylum Chordata; class Amphibia; order Caudata; family Salamandridae; genus Calotriton; species Calotriton arnoldi. Next base: position 52,004 of record CAWUFW010016467.1, read on the forward strand.
CAAACGTTCCGTCCATCATCCCCTTTTGTATCGCTTTGTTCGCCCTAAGTTGGCGGGGGTATGCCCAGACGTGGGTCCCTTGCTCACTTTGCCACTGGATTCAAGCAAGCCTGGCTGATGACGGCTGGAATGCCAGAAACCGGTCCTAGGATGCTTGTTTCCGGTCCAGGGAAGACATGGCTTGGCAGTTCGGGCTGGACTGTTCCCATGAGGCACAGGGTCAGACTGATTTGCATATGGCCATGTCTGAACTGGGGTGGTGGAGTGAGCTAAAGAATGATGATGGATTAAACACAGATCAGTTGACTGGGGGTGAGTGTTTGATTGGCTCAAACGTTCCGTCCATCATCCCCTTTTGTATCGCTTTGTTCGCCCTAAGTTGGCGGGGGTATGCCCAGACGTAGGTCCCTTGCTCACTTTGCCACTGGATTCAAGCAAGCCTGGCTGATGACGGCTGGAATGCCAGAAACCGGTCCTAGGATGCTTGTTTCCGGTCCAGGGAAGACATGGCTTGGCAGTTCGGGCTGGACTGTTCCCATGAGGCACAGGGTCAGACTGATTTGCATATGGCCATGTCTGAACTGGGGTGGTGGAGTGAGCTAAAGAATGATGATGGATTAAACCCAGATCAGTTGACTGGGGGTGAGTGTTTGATTGGCTCAAACGTTCCGTCCATCATCCCCTTTTGTATCGCTTTGTTCGCCCTAAGTTGGCGGGGGTATGCCCAGACGTGGGTCCCTTGCTCACTTTGCCACTGGATTCAAGCAAGCCTGGCTGATGATGGCTGGAATGCCAGAAACCGGTCCTAGGATGCTTGTTTCCGGTCCAGGGAAGACATGGCTTGGCAGTTCGGGCTGGACTGTTCCCATGAGGCACAGGGTCAGACTGATTTGCATATGGCCATGTCTGAACTGGGGTGGTGGAGTGAGCTAAAGAATGATGATGGATTAAACCCAGATCAGTTGACTGGGGGTGAGTGTTTGATTGGCTCAAACGTTCCGTCCATCATCCCCTTTTGTATCGCTTTGTTCGCCCTAAGTTGGCGGGGGTATGCCCAGATGTGGGTCCCTTGCTCACTTTGCCACTGGATTCAAGCAAGCCTGGCTGATGACGGCTGGAATGCCAGAAACTGGTCCTAGGATGCTTGTTTCCGGTCCAGGGAAGACATGGCTTGGCAGTTCGGGCTGGACTGTTCCCATGAGGCACAGGGTCAGACTGATTTGCATATGGCCATGTCTGAACTGGGGTGGTGGAGTGAGCTAAAGAATGATGATGGATTAAACCCAGATCAGTTGACTGGGGGTGAGTGTTTGATTGGCTCAAACGTTCCGTCCATCATCCCCTTTTGTATCGCTTTGTTCGCCCTAAGTTGGCGTGGGTATGCCCAGACGTGGGTCCCTTGCTCACTTTGCCACTGGATTCAAGCAAGCCTGGCTGATGACGGCTGGAATGCCAGAAACCGGTCCTAGGATGCTTGTTTCCGGTCCAGGGAAGACATGGCTTGGCAGTTCGGGCTGGACTGTTCCCATGAGGCACAGGGTCAGACTGATTTGCATATGGCCATGTCTGAACTGGGGTGGTGGAGTGAGCTAAAGAATGATGATGGATTAAACCCAGATCAGTTGACTGGGGGTGAGTGTTTGATTGGCTCAAACGTTCCGTCCATCATCCCCTTTTGTATCGCTTTGTTCGCCCTAAGTTGGCGGGGGTATGCCCAGACGTGGGTCCCTTGCTCACTTTGCCACTGGATTCAAGCAAGCCTGGCTGATGACGGCTGGAATGCCAGAAACCGGTCCTAGGATGCTTGTTTCCGGTCCAGGGAAGACATGGCTTGGCAGTTCGGGCTGGACTGTTCCCATGAGGCACAGGGTCAGACTGATTTGCATATGGCCATGTCTGAACTGGGGTGGTGGAGTGAGCTAAAGAATGATGATGGATTAAACCCAGATCAGTTGACTGGGGGTGAGTGTTTGATTGGCTCAAACGTTCCGTCCATCATCCCCTTTTGTATCGCTTTGTTCGCCCTAAGTTGGCGGGGGTATGCCCAGACATGGGTCCCTTGCTCACTTTGCCACTGGATTCAAGCAAGCCTGGCTGATGACGGCTGGAATGCCAGAAACCGGTCCTAGGATGCTTGTTTCCGGTCCAGGGAAGACATGGCTTGGCAGTTCGGGCTGGACTGTTCCCATGAGGCACAGGGTCAGACTGATTTGCATATGGCCATGTCTGAACTGGGGTGGTGGAGTGAGCTAAAGAATGATGATGGATTAAACCCAGATCAGTTGACTGGGGGTGAGTGTTTGATTGGCTCAAACGTTCCGTCCATCATCCCCTTTTGTATCGCTTTGTTCGCCCTAAGTTGGCGGGGGTATGCCCAGACGTGGGTCCCTTGCTCACTTTGCCACTGGATTCAAGCAAGCCTGGCTGATGACGGCTGGAATGCCAGAAACCGGTCCTAGGATGCTTGTTTCCGGTCCAGGGAAGACATGGCTTGGCAGTTCGGGCTGGACTGTTCCCATGAGGCACAGGGTCAGACTGATTTGCATATGGCCATGTCTGAACTGGGGTGGTGGAGTGAGCTAAAGAATGATGATGGATTAAACCCAGATCAGTTGACTGGGGGTGAGTGTTTGATTGGCTCAAACGTTCCGTCCATCATCCCCTTTTGTATCGCTTTGTTCGCCCTAAGTTGGCGGGGGTATGCCCAGACGTGGGTCCCTTGCTCACTTTGCCACTGGATTCAAGCAAGCCTGGCTGATGACGGCTGGAATGCCAGAAACCGGTCCTAGGATGCTTGTTTCCGGTCCAGGGAAGACATGGCTTGGCAGTTCGGGCTGGACTGTTCCCATGAGGCACAGGGTCAGACTGATTTGCATATGGCCATGTCTGAACTGGGGTGGTGGAGTGAGCTAAAGAATGATGATGGATTAAACCCAGATCAGTTGACTGGGGGTGAGTGTTTGATTGGCTCAAACGTTCAGTCCATCATCCCCTTTTGTATCTCTTTGTTCGCCCTAAGTTGGCGGGGGTATGCCCAGACGTGGGTCCCTTGCTCACTTTGCCACTGGATTCAAGCAAGCCTGGCTGATGACGGCTGGAATGCCAGAAACCGGTCCTAGGATGCTTGTTTCCGGTCCAGGGAAGACATGGCTTGGCAGTTCGGGCTGGACTGTTCCCATGAGGCACAGGGTCAGACTGATTTGCATATGGCCATGTCTGAACTGGGGTGGTGGAGTGAGCTAAAGAATGATGATGGATTAAACCCAGATCAGTTGACTGGGGGTGAGTGTTTGATTGGCTCAAACGTTCCGTCCATCATCCCCTTTTGTATCGTACAACTCAACACAGACAAAACTGAAGTACTCATCATGGGCCCACACCCCGATGCCTGGAATGACACCTGGTAGCCCTCCGCCCTCGGGAACGCTCCTGCCCCGACGGACCATGCACGCAACCTTGGAATCATCCTGGACTCCGAACTCAAAATGGACCTCCAGATCAACGCTGTCACCTCTTCCTACTACCACACCCTCTGCCTACTCCGTAAGACCTTCAACTGGATTCCCCTTGAACACAGGAAAACCATCACCCACACCCTCATCAGCAGCAGACTGGACTACAGCAATGCACTCTACGCCGGGATCAACAAAAACCTCACCCGCAAACTCCAGAATGTCCAGAACGCCGCCGCCAGACTAACCTTTAACCTACCGTGCCACTGCCACATCAACCAACACCTACGGACACTACACTGGCTCCCCATCAAGAAGAGAGTCGCCTTCAAGCTCCCCACCCATGCCCACAAGGCCCTCCACAACACCAGACCCGCCTACATGAACCACTGCCTCTCGTTCCACACACTCCAAAGATCCCTCTGCTCAACCCAGCTCTCCCTTGAGACGGTACCACGCATCAAGAAGACCAGAACAGGAGGACGCTCCTCCTCCTTCCTCGCTGCCAAGGCATAGAACTCCCTCCCTCTCCACCTCCGACAGACACCATCACTCCCCAAGTTCTTGAAGAGCCTAAAGACCTGGCTCTTCGACGAAGCACTTTGAACTCCCAGGAGCTGCGAGCCCCTCCTCAGCGCCTTGAGACCCTTCGGGTGAGTAGCTGCGCTTTACAAACCCCCTGATTGATTGATTGAGTCACTGGTTAATGTGCTTTGCTAATACGATTGCATAAACTACCTGAGATATGGGATCTGGTATTTGGAAAGAGTGAAGAAGCTAGAGGTGGAAAAACCATACCTCTACAGAAAATTCATCCAGAGACATCATCTATTCGCAATGTTTTTAGAGAGACGACAAATTCAAAATTAATGGACCATCGTGAAACTGTTCCGAACCATGAACTTGTGGGAAAGAGAAGGGAACATTTTAATAAAGAGTTTGACAGCCTTCTTCATTTCATGCAGCAGCAAGGAAACCCCTTTGAAATGACTGAGCCTGTGCGACTACACAACTTTGTGACCAAACAATATGTGGATAACCATATATAGACATTTCCACTAGATGTCCTGGTACATGGATCAAAACTATATGCAGAAGTAAAGAGGGAGATATTTGTATTGAAAGAGAAAAAGCTGTTTGACATAATCAATAAAGCTACACTTCCATGCTTTAATTGCCATAGTAAGAGTTTCGTCCAACCAGCCACTACAAAACAGGTTACAAAAAAGACATTTTTGCAATCACCTAGAGAGCTGGATGTAGCGAAAGAAAGGGGTAAATTTATCAAGGACATTATGTTGCATGATCTTCTTCCAGCAAACGCATTATTTGATGGAGAAGCTGCAACCAAACCAGTGAAGCACAAACTATTACTGTCTGTCGCGCCCCGCTCGCTGTCTGCAATCAGCGGGCGGGGCGGTGTCAAGTGCAGATAAAGAGGGCGGTACGTGAAAAGAACATGCTTCGCATTCAGTTACAGATCCGCATAGCCTCTCCGGCACTCATTTGTTTTCTGACAACTTACCTGCTCTAGTCCTGGTGTCAAGCAGTCGGGTCTTGTGGTGTATCTCTGATGTGTTCCTGCTCCAATGCGCGGGGCTTCCTCTTCCGGGTCAATGATCTCGTCTTCCGGGTTTCTGTCCATCTCAGAGTTTCCTCGCTGGCTGGTACCTGCTGAGTAGCTCTGTGCTCTGCACGCCTGGGATTTCTTCAGCCTCTCGACCTGTACTCCTACAACGAGAAAAGAAAGAGATATTTATTTAAAGAATCCTCATTTTCTGGCATATGGTAGGATGGTGATATTATGTATGGCTAAAAGAATAAGTTATAGGTTAGTTTCCTAATTTCTTAAGGAAACGCTTATACTCATCTGACCCAGCACCTTTTTGCGTATGTTTTTCTCACTTCTTCCTGTCTAGGAAAATATGTTTTTTGTTTTTTTCCTATTCGTAATCAGGATGTATAATTTTTGGGTCTAAATGGAATGATATGGTGGTATTTGTTAAGGTTAGTACCTTTCATTTTCTTTGCAATTATATATTTAATTTCTTTAACCATAACGTTTAATGCCTTGTATTTTTTCTATTCATAGACACATCATTCCTAATTTGTTTCCTGCATCCCTATATCTAGATTTGAATTGGAAGAGGGATGCTCATCATGTATATTAATACTAAGATTATTTCATGTCATTGTTAAACACTACCCTCAGACATATGTATGTAGGATAACTTACTATATGTTACTTTAAATAGGAAGTGTACGCAATCAACCCCATACAGACATCGTGCAAGACTTACCATCGTGTTTGACTCCTTCTCCCTTTCCTTGTTTTGTTTTCCCCTCTTCCCCGCCTTCACCTCGTTGGCTTTGACTGTGTTGGGTTAAGCTTGGTGGGTGAGAGAAGTTGGGATCCAGCATCGGGTCTTCCATTTTGCTTCTGCGGAAACATCAGGTACAACTCACACGTACAAGAGCTCGAAAAAAACCTTTCACCTGAAGAATTTCAATTCGAAAAGGTGTCCTCATTGAAAATTGCTGTTGTTGTGCACTATAAATCACATATGTGAATGGTCAAGATTTAATCCATGCAAAACTTTGGCGAGGTCGTTCAGACTGTTCTACAGAACTCAAAGTCAGTGCGCACCTTGCAAGAACTGCACATTGTCTTTGACAGTTATCTTGGGCTATCTGATAAAGAATGTGAGAGAATCAGATGAATGTCTACAAGTGGAACAATTGACCTTTTCTGCATCAAAACACCTGTACCTGTGTAACTTGATAAATTCTGGTCATCAACATCAAACAAGATAAACTTGGAGATGTTAATACGCCAACACATTGCTGATGCTTCAGTGAAAACTGAATTTCTAATTATTGCAAGTAGAATGATTGTCAATGAGGAGTTGGTGCCTGCAGAGATATATTCAAAAGGTACGGGCTATTTTGTTCAAGAACGTTTAACAGCAAATTGGAGGAAGCTGACCTTCGTGTTGTGCCATATGTTGAGTGGGCTGTTTGAAATGGTTCCAATCGAGTCATTGTACTGTCAAATGACACAGATATTATTATTGTGCTACTTAGATTTGTTGCAATGTTTATAAGTCAAGGATTGTCAGAGTTATGGATACCTTAAGGAATAGATGAGAAAAGACACTTAATCCTGCTTCCTCTTCTGTACAAGAAACTTGCCCCAGAGATGCCCAGTGTTCTTATCAATACATATATTCTCACGGGTGATGACACTATGGACAAAATTGGAACAAAGCTTGGAGCTTTAACTGCTGAACCTGTGAAGTTTCTAAAAGGATTTGCTAAGACAGAAGAAGAATGTAACTTTAAAGACGTAGAAAAATACTTTGTGTGTGTGTGGAAAACAAGTTCTGACTGTCACACATTTGACTATCTTTGGTACAGTGAGTTCAAGAGATCAGTCCCACTAAGTGACCTTTCACCGATGTCATATTCTGTGCGTTGACGCATCAAAAGAGTGTTCTACTTGATCAGAAGACGTATAAATGTTTTGGATCATGCATATGTAGAGGAAGATCCATGTGAATTTGGTTGGGAAGATATTGCTGTGGTGTTAAAACCTACGAAATTTCTAAAGCTTCTTCCCACAGAACTTTCTCGTACATGTAGTTGCAAAACCTGTGCTACAAAAAGATGTCCCTGTCGATATGCTGGGTCTAAAACAGGAGTGATAAACTTCTTTTATTTCATATTCAATCATAAACATTGTTTGGTATATACATAAAAGGATTAAAAAGATGTCCCTGTCGATATGCTCTTCTCAAATGTTCAACATTCTGAAAATGTACCACGATCAATTGCCGAAACAAATAAAAAAGGGAACTATGAAAATGGGTCTAAAACAGGAGTGATAAACATCTTTTTATTTCATATTCAATCATAAACATTGTTTGGTGTATACATAAAAGGATTAAAAACCATTATTATTTAATTCATTTCCATATATGTCTCTTCTTTCTCTTTTATAGCCGCCATTTTGGAAAATGGCAGAAGGTTTGCTCTGAGGAGTTTTGACACCAAAATGAAGTATATAGGCCTCATGGTTCCTGAAATATTGCATCATCACTGCAACACATCCACTATTTTTAAAAATGTCGTCCAGAAAATTCGTCCTGAATCAGCGATATCTACTCAAGCTAAATTACATCTCTAATGATCCAAAAACACTAATCAAAAATGAAAATCTCTGGACAAGGGGGCCAGGATTATATATGGCTTTTCAGTGATCTGGCAATCTGGATAGCTGTGGTGATGTGTGCAGTTTGATCAGCTTTCCCTGCGATGTACAGATGTTTTACAAGCCACCTCTTCCTCTGTGAATAAAATCCAGCATACAACACCCAGCCAGCTGAGTGTATCTGGAGAATGGTATAGTGTATAAAGTCGCGTCCATGAAACAGAACAACCAGGTGAAATTATAAAATAAGCCATGTATTTAAAAGGGAGCTTTATGACTGCCCAAACATATATATGGGTGGCCAGACAATGTATATATTCCTCCCTGCTTCTGAATTACGACCAGCATCCGCTGTTTGTGAAGGACTGCTCCAGCTGTTATACCGCCCAATAATGTGGTCACCCCATATGGGAAAGCTATAAGTACACAGTCCAAAAAATTGAAATGGTGAAGGGTTGAAAAATAAGCAAGCAGGAAAATTTCAAATATTAAGATCGTCTTCATTAATTTCATACCTTATCTAATTTCAGCTGCAATAAAGAAGGGACCTAATGAACAGATATCCCCTCTTCCGGAAGCACACCCCTTACACCTTGCACCATGTTACACTGTTCGACCAACTATCAGTTATTTCCAAATCACTCTATACCATCCTACAACTGCATGCCCCTGTTTGCTTTTATACTGCGCTGGTCCATGGTCAGTATCAGTACACAGCCTGACTTCCTCCCTTTGCATCTCTTTTCATAAATGTAACTACCCTCCAAATTTACACTTTGCTGGATCATCTCATAACAATTGTAATCGTTAGTCTGCATTTCTTTACCTCCCCGATTCAGCTTTAATGTACCTTAATTTTTAACATAGTTCACCTAAACTGTACATCTCTGTTTGCAAATGACTGTAATTTATTGTTTGTTTGCAATATGTTTTGATTGCTTGTTTTGTAGCTCTGATACATGAACGGCATAGTGCCAAAATATGTCCTTACTAACCTTGAAAACTCAAAATATGTTCACGAGGTGGTTTTTACTTCTAGATGCTACCTCAGTGGGATTGAGGGTTTGTGGTATAGTCATGTGTTTGATATGCTTATATTCATGCTCATTCTGCAATAACATAGTAAATGGCATGCAATGAAGTTAAAACCAACATACTGCACCAAAATCATCTTAATGAATTTCCAGTATCATTCTAAGTGGACATGCAACTCTTTGTCCGAGTTCAGACCATAGGGAGCTCTCGTGTTCAGCTCAATAATGGGTCAAGATTCATGTTTCCTGAGTGTAGCAATCGGATCTCCCCTCCAGGAGCACTTCAAATAAAATATTTTCATATTCATTCTGAGTGCACATGACTCTTTGGTAAGAGTTTTTGTATATTATATATTACCTACTGGTGGTCGCCAGTAAGTAGTTATGGTTAGAATCATGCTTCCATTGGAAAAGCATTTTTTGACTTCCCTATATCTTTGGCACCGCTTGATGAATCTTCACAAAGTATTCCAAACCAAGTGTTATAGTGAGACTTGTTGTGCATGGCAAGTTTCGGGGTGATCCGTCAAGCAGGGTCCGAGAAAAAGAGGGTTCAAAAAAGTGTTTTTCTAATGTTAATCCCCATGGGGATTTTGAACACTACTACAGCTCAAATCGCTGGACGGAATTACACCAAACTTGGCAGAAAGCTGGCTCTTGGTCCAGAAAGAGTGCTTTTGGTTATTTGGTGTGAATCCGTTCATTAGTTTTGTACAAATTAAAATATATATATATATATTTAGGGACGCGGATCCCCTGAGAATCCGACAGTACCCATGCTCAAACCTGATTGGCTGCCAACACTTCAACCAGAAAGTGTTCTCAGCCATCTTGAGGCTCAGTTTCAGCCAAGTCCACAAAAAAACGTTAAAAAAAGAGAAGGGGGCAGGGTAGGAATACCTTGAACCCACCCCAGGACTCTTGGGTGGGGTAGGGGTCCCGCAGGGCAAAAAAAGCATTTTTTTTATTTTCGGCAGGAGCCGTGCTGGATCACGGCTCCCACCGAAAAAAACCCAGAAGAAGCGTGGGCTCCCGTGCTTCTGTAATGTTTAGAACCTGGGTGAGCCAGGTCCCGGGGGCATGCATGGTTAATACAAAGAGGGTGGCCCCTCCTGTGGCTCTTTTGAGGCCCGGGGACCACCCCCTCCTCAGGGCTTATATTTTAATAAAGGGCTGCTCGTACCCGCCCCAGCCCCAGGGACCACCACTTCCCCAGGGCTACTTGTTAAAGGTTGTGGGGGACGCGCGGACCCCAGGGACCACCAACGCCCCAGTGCTGTTCCAAAAATGAGGCGGGTCGCCCAGATCCCCTTGGGGACCGCAACCTCTAAGGGGCTGCTTGTTAAATTTAGCCGGGGCCTCACTGCTTACTGGAAGTGGAGCTTTCGTCAGTTTCCCTGCCTGCTGTCAATTGCTTTCACACACAGGGAGATGCATGTTTAGTAGCTCCCTGTGTATGAAAGCAATGCTGGCTCCCACAGCAGTTGGGAGCTGGCTGAGACTGCAGGCGCCTTGAGACTCTGACCGCGGTCCTGGGGGAAGAGGAGAAAGAGGCAAAATAAAGGTAAGCAACAAGCAGAAAGAAGCAAGATAAAGGTGAGAAACGAGCAGAAAGAGGCAGTATAAAGGTCAGAAACAAGCAGTAAGAGTCAGAATAAAGGTCAGCAATGAGCAGAAAGAGGCAAAAGAAAGGTGAGAAACAAGCCGAAAGAGGCAGAGAAAAGGTCAGAAACTAGCAGAAAGAGACAAAATAGAGGTCAGAAACAAGCAGCAAGAGGCAGAATAATAGTCAGAAACGAGCAGAAAAAGGCAAAATGAAGATCAGAAATGAGCAGAAAGAGGCAAACTAAAGATCAGAAACGAGAATAAAGAGGCAAAATAAATGTCAGAAACAAGCAGAAAGAGAAAAAATAGAGATCAGAACCGAGGAGAAAAAGGCAAAAATAAAGGTCAGAAATTAACAGAAAGAGGTAAAATAAAGGTCAGAAATGAGGAGAAAGAGGCAAAATGAAGGTGAGAGATCTAGCAGAAAGATGCAAAATAAAGCTCAGAAATGAGCAGAAAGAGGCAAACTAAAGGTCAGAAACTAGCAGAAAGAGGCAAAATAAATGTGAGAAACGAGCAGAAAGAGGCAAATTAAAGATCAGAAACAAGCAGGAAGAGGCAAGATAAAGGTCTGAAACTAGCAGAAATAGACTAAATAAATGTCAGAAACAAGCAGAAAGAGGCAAGATACAGGTCAGAAACAAGCAGAAAGAGAAAAAAAGGTCAGCCACAAGCAGAAAGAAGCAACAAAAGGTCATAAGTGAGCAGAAAATGAGCAGAAAACAAGCAGAACCCACTCAGGCACACTTGGACACACTCACAGTGAAACTCAGACACTCTCACAGCCACTCACAAACACATTCACTCATGCACCCACTCACAGACGAGCTCATACACGTACACCCACTCACAGACACACTCATACAACCACTTACAGAATCACTCATACTCTCACTCACAGATCTACTCAGAGACTCATGCTCCAACTCATAGACCCTCTCAGAGACTCACATACCCACTCACAGACCTACTCAGACACTCATATACCCACTTACAGCCCCACTCATACTCCCTCACACCCACTTACAAACCTACGCAGACACTCATACACCCACTGAGATACTCATGCACTTACTTACACACTCAGCAGGCACACACGGACAGTGGTATTGTTTTTAGGAAATTGGCATCACTCAGGAGATTAGCACTGATATCGATATATGGAGCCTATTCTGGTCTCGGTGCTGTAAGGTGAGAAGAACCACAAATCTCCCCAAAATTGCTGACCTCAGCCAACTAAACATACACAGAAAATCCTCAGCACACGAAAGTCATGTATCTATAGTTATCACAATGCAGAGTGTGAGCATAAATTAAATACAATCAATTGGTTCATGTTCTTCTCTTTTTATTCCTTAGTGACAGTTCCAGATTCGTGATTTCCAAATGAGAACTCCCGGGACGTCGCTATCCGCGTTGTTCCGCACTCGGTACAACGCGGATAGCGACGTCCCGGGAGTTCTCATTTGGAAATCACGAATCTGGAACTGTCACGTTACACTTGAACATTTGGATACTCTTTCGACTAAATTGGACGTCGCTATTAACTGAAACCCCATTGTGGGTTGGAATTATCACCACAATTAAAGGCACATATACTAAGAAGACATAGCCTTGATAAAGTTGCGTGACGATTTCCCTTGTAAAGCGATGAAACACGTGTCGGCTGTCTGAAGATCTAAGGAATAAAAAGAGAAGAACATGAACCAATTGATTGTATTTAATTTATGCTCACACTCTGCATTGTGATAACTATAGATACATGACTTTCATGTGCTGAGGATTTTCTGTGTACTTACATACTCAGTGACAAAGGTTAGTGGTTACAGTTAGGAAATAAAATTAAACAAACCCTACAAATTCACTTAATAAACAAAGGTGAGGGATGTTATAGTTAGGAAATAGAATTTAAAAAACCTTAGAAATTCACTGAAAAAAACAAAGGTTATAGGGATGTTATAGTTAGGCTCAGATTTCATTTGTAAAAACCCAGTGAAATTCATCAGTTATAATTACCCGAACTAACTATAACTTATGCCCCCAAAATGCACTGCTTATGACCTCACATATTACATCACTCATGACATGGTCAGTGACATCACTGATGACATCTCAAATGATATCACTTGTGACATTACTGATGACATCATCCACAGAACCACTCACACACCCACACACCCCATACAACCTCTCATACACCCACACAATCCTCACATACCACACCCAAACCAGTATTCACTTAACCAAACACTCGTCCATAGAGCCACTCACACATCCACTCACTCACACACCCACTAACTCACCGATACAGCCTCTCGGGCATTCACTCACTCACCAAAACAGGCACTCACACATCCAGTTATACAGACATACAGATACTTACACAGCCACTCATACACCTTTATAGCCACTCACACAGCCACTTACTCATCCATACAAAAAAATCCCACAGCCACTTACTTACCCATACAGGTACACACACACCCACACACTCACACACACAGCCGCTCACACTGCCACTCACTCATCTAAACAGCTACTTGCCCCCACTCACCCATACAGCCACCGACACAGCCACTCACTCACCCATACAAGCATTCACACACCCACTCACTCACCCACAGACCCACTTACATACCCATTTATACAACCACTCACACACCCTCTCACTCACTCACCCTTACAGCCATTCACAG